>CAUYLG010054064.1:0-145297 GCA_963573385.1 Cacajao melanocephalus | reverse complement strand
CATGTCTGGGAGTAGTTTCAGCCGGAAGGGTATCAGCCACATGTGCACCCCTGCTCGAATTCAGCGGGCCCTCCCCCGCCCCCCTGGCTATTTTTCCGGGGGGGGGGGTTGGTAGGCTGTTTATTACTGCCTCAATTTCAGAATTTATTATTGGTCTGTTCAGGGATTCAATTTCTTCCTGGTTCAGTCATGGGAGGGTGTAGGTTCATAAGAATTTATCCTTTCTTCTTGTTTTTCTAGTTTATGTGCATAGATAGGGGTGTTTATAATATTCTCTGACGGTTGTTTGCATTTCTGTGGGGTCAGTGGTAATATCCTCCTTGTCATTTCTGACTGTGTTTATTTGAATCTTCTCTCTTTTCTTCTCCATTAGTCTAGCTAGTGGTCTATTCATGTTATAAATCTTTTCAAAAAATCAGTTCGTGGATTCACTGATCTTTTGAATGGTTTTCTGTGTCTCAATTTAGTTTAGTTCAGCTCTGATTCTGGTTATTTCTTATCTTCTGCTAGCTTTGGAATTTGTTTGCTCTTGGTTCTCTCGTTCTTTTAGTTGTGATGTGAGGTTGTCGACTTGAGATCTTTCTAACTTTTTGATGTGGACATTTAATGCTATAAATTTTCCTTTTAAACCTGATTTAGCTGTGTCCAAGAGATTCTGGCATGTTGTATCTTTGTTCTCACTGGTTTCAAAGAACTTCTGATTTTTGCCTTAATTTCATTATTTACCCAAATGTCATTCAGGAGCAGGTTATTCAATTTCCATTTAATTGCATAGTTTTAAGTAAACTTCTTCATCTTGATTTCTAATTTGATTGCACTATGGTCTGAGAGATTGTTATGATTTCAGTTATTTTGCATTTGCTGAGGAGTGTTTTACTTCTGATTGTGTGATCAATTTTAGAAGATGTGCCATGTGGCAAAGAGAAGAATGTATATTCTGTTGTTTCTCAGTGAAGAGTTCTGTAGATGTTTATCAGGTCCATTTGATCCAGTGCTTAGTTCATGTCCTGAATATCTTTGTTAATTTTCTGTCTTGATCTGGCTAATATTGTCAGTGGGGTGTTAAAGTCTCGCACTGCTATTATGTGTGAGTCTAAGTCTCTTTGAAGATCTCTAAGAACTTGCTTTATGAATCTGGGTGCTCCTGTGTTGGGTACCTATATTTAGGATAGTTAGATCTTTTTGTTGAATTGAATCCTTTACCATTATGTAATGCCCTTCTTTGTCTTTTTCAGTCTTTGTTGGTTTAAAGTCTGTTTTGTCTGAAACTACGATTGAAAGTTTGGTTTAAAGTCTGTTTCGTCTGAAACTAGGATTGCAACCTCTGCTTTTTTCTGTTTTCCATTTGCTTGGTAAACTTTTTTCCATCCCTTTGTTTTAAGCTTATGCGTGTCGTTGCATGAGAGATGGGTCTCTTGAAGACATCATCTCAAAGGGTCTTGTTTCTTACTTTGTTTTTTTTTTTTTTTTTCTTTTTTGATACAGAGTCTCACTCTCTCTCCCGGGCTAGAAGGCAGTGGCATGATCTTGGCTCACTACACCTCCACCTCCTGGGTTCAAGCCATTCTCCTGCCTCAGCCTCCCTAGTAGCTGGAACTACAGGTGCGTGCCACCATGCCTGGCCAATTTTTGTATTTTTAGTAGAGCCAGAGTTTCACCATGTTGACCAGGCTGGTCTTGAACTCCTGATCTCAAGTGATCTGCCCGCCTCAGCCTCCTAAAGTCCTGGGATGACAGGCATGAGTCACCACACACAGCCAGGTTTGGTTCTTTATCCACCAGGCCACTCTGTGTCTTTTTTTATTTTTTTTTTTAGACTATCTTGATTTGTCACCCAGGCTGGAGTGCAGTGGCATGATCATGGTTCACTGTGACCTCCACATCCTAGCTTCAAGCAATTCTCATGCCTCAGCCTCCCAAGTAGCTGGGATTACAGGTGTGCGCCGCCATACCCAACTAATTTTTGCTTTTTTAGTAGACACAGGTTTTCACCATATTGGCCAGGCTGGTCTCACACCCCTGGCCTCAAGCGATCTGCCCACGTTGGCCTCCCAAAGTTCTGGGATTGTAGGTGTGAGCCACTGCACCTGACCTCTGTGTCTTTTTACTGGGGCATTTAGCCCATTTACATTGAATGTTAGTATTGATATGTGTGGATTTGGTCCTGTCATCATGATTTAAGTGGGTTATTTTGCAGACTTGTTAATGTGGTGGCTTTATAGTGTCAGTGGTCTGGTTACTTCAGTGTGTTTTTGTAGTGGTCAGAATGGTCTTTCCTTTCCATATTTAGTGCTTTCTTCAGGATCTCTTGTAAGGCAAGTCTAGTGGTAACAAATTCTGTCAGCATTTGCTTGTCTGAAAAGAATTTTTTTTCCTTCATTTATGAAGCTTAGTTTGGCCAGATACGAAATTCTAGGTTGGAATTTCTTTTCTTCAAGAAAGTAATATTGGTCTCCAATCTCCTGGCTTTTAGGGTTTCTGCTGAGAGGATCACTGTTAGTCCAATAGGCTTTCCTTTGCAGGCAAGGATCACTGTTAGGCTTCCCTGACCATTCTCTCTAGCTGTCTTTATATTTTTTCTTTCATTTTGACCTTGGAGAATCTGATGATCAAGTGTCTTGGCGATGATCTTTTTACCAGGTGTCTTACTGGAGGGTCTCTGGATTTTTTAAATTTGATTGTTGGCCTCTCTAGCAAGGTTGGGGAAGTTCTCATGGATGACATTCTGAAATATGCCTTCCAAGTTGGTTCCGTTCTCCTCATCTCTTTCAGGAACACCAGTGAGTCACAGATTTGGTTTATTTACATAATCCCATATTTTTTGGAGGTTTTGTTCATTTCTTTTTATTATTTTTTCTCCGTTCTTATCTGACTGTCATATATCAGAAAGCCAGTCATCAAACTCTGAGATTCTTTCTTCCACTTGGTCTATTCTTGCTATTAATACTTGTGATTGCATTATGAAATTCTTGTAGTGTGTTTTTCAGCTCTATTAGGTCAATTATGTTCTTTTCTATACTAGCTCTTTTGTCTGTCAGCTCCTGCATTGTTTTATCATGATTTTTAGCTTCCTTGTATTGGGTTTCAACATACTTCTGTAGCTCAATGACCTTCATTCCTATCCATATTCTGAATTCTATTTCTGTCATTTCAGTCATCTCAGCCTGGTTCAGAACTTCGCTGAAGAGGCAATGTGGTTGTTTGGAGGAAAGAAAGAACTCTGACTTTTTGAGTTCTCAGGGTTTTTGCACTGGTTCTTTCTCATCTTTGTGGGCTTATCTACCTTCAATCTTTGAGGTTGCCGACCTTTAAATTTTTTTTCTTTTATCCTATTTGATGACTTTGAGGGTTTGATTGTTGTATAACATAGATTCAGCTGAAGATTTTAGGGGGCCAACACTCAGCTCCCAGCTCCCGGATTGCGTGTTCTAACTCTGGGGGACTTGTATGAGGCCCTGGCTTTGTTTTCTGCCTCCTCCGGGTTAAGAATTCACTGTGCTGAGGGGTCGTGGTGCTCCCGGACCACTGATCACTACACTCCAATAGGTGGTGTCAGATTCTACTCCAATAGGTGGTGTCAGAGACTAGGTCATTGATAAAGGAAAGAAGTTTAATTGACTCACAGTCCTGCATGGCTGGAGAGGCCTCAAGAAACTTACAATCATGGTGGAAGGCAAAAGAGAAGCAAGCATCTTCTTTACAAGGCGGCAGGAGAGAGAGAACGCGAGGAAGTGTCATACTTTAAACCATCAGCTCTTTTGAGAACTCACTCACTATCATGACAACAGCATAGGGGAACCATCCTCATGATCTAATCACTTCCCACCAGGTCCCTCCCTCAATATGTGGGGATTACAATTTGAGATGAGATTTGGGTGAGGACAGAGAGCCAAACCATATCATATGGTAAGGTTATGTTTAACTGTAATAGAAATTGCCAAGCTATTTCCAAGACAGTTGTTCCATTTTACCTTCAGACCAGCAATGTGTGGGGAATTGCTTATATATCCTTGCTAGCACTTGATATTGTAGTTTTAAAAATAGCTATTCTAATACATATGGAGTAGTATCTCATTGTGTGCAATCAGTTATATCTGTTCTTGAACCTAGCATGAACAATTGTGAAGCAATTGTGGAGCAATTGTTCATGCTAGGTTCAGAAACAGATATAACTGATTGCTCCCATGGTATTTGCGGTAGTCTCCTAGGGTGTTTGTTAAAACTGCAGATTCCCTGAATTCTACTACTTGAATTTTAGTGGAAATAAAAAGAAAAAAAAAAAACTGCAGATTCCTGGACCTCATTCCTCAAACTGCTGATTAAGTCAGTCCAGGGCCACACTTTAAGAAACAATGATAAGCTGATTTCTTGATACAGTTACAACATTTTAGTTCCATGCCCTTTTTCACATGACTTTGCAGTTTCTTTCACTATAGGCAAGGAATGTTTTCCTGCCTCTTTGATATTAGGCCTAGTCATATGCCATGCTTTAGTCCATAGTGCTCCAGTAATAAGTGCTCCAGTTCTGATACTAGTTTTAAGAGACCCTGTAAGTTTCCACCCATCTTAATTGTGTTTCTTCCATTGCCATAAGAAAATCGTGCTCTAGCTAGATCAGGCAACTCTAGGTGAAGGGTGTGAGAGTTCACATTTTTGTTATTTTAAGCCACTGAATTTTAGGATGGTTTCTTAACACAGCATTGTTATGCCGATAGGAAACTATTGGCATTTGTTGTGTACAACACAACAAATTTTACTGTGTGGCAAACTCTTCAGAGTGCCTACCCATAAACATTCCTCTCTTTATAAACACTTAATAGACATTTTACAAAAGAAGGCATATAATGTCCAACAAGCACATTAAAAGATGCTCAAAATCATTAGTCATCAGGGATATACAAACCAAAACTACAATGAAATATCATCACATACCTACTGGAATAATTAAAATTAAAAAGACAATTACCAAATGTTGGTGAGGATATAGAACAACTTGAATTCTTGTGCACCACTGGTGAGGGTATAAAATGGTACATGACTTTGGAAAAATGCTTGGCAGAATCTTATAAAGTGAAACATCCGGGAGGGACAGCGGGAGGTGGGGAGTTGGGGAGAGATAGCATGGGGAGAAATGCCAGATATAGGTGAAGGGGAGGAAAGCAACAAATCACACTGCCACATGCGTACCTATGCAACAATCTTGCATGTTCTTCACATGTACCCCAAAACCTAAAATGCAATAAAAAATATATTAAAAAATAAAAATAAATAAAAAAAGTGAAACATCCATCTCCTATATGAGCTAGTTATTCCACATCCAGGTATTTACCCAAGATAAATAAAAACCTACAACTACACAAAGACTTGTACATAAATGTTCTCATAGCAGCTCTAGCAGCTCTATTTGTAGTGTCCAAAAATTGAAAATATACCAAATGTACACCAACAAGTAAATGGATAAGCAAATGTGAAGTATATAAAGCAGAATAGTACTCAGCAGTAAAAAGGAACAAAGTATTGCTACATGCAACAACATACATAAATTTAAAAACGTTATATGGAGTGAAAGAAGTGAGACACAAAAGTACATACTGTATGACTGCATTTGTTAAAGATGCTAGGATATGCAGACTAATCTATCATGACAGAAAACAGATCAGAGGTCACCTAAAAGCCGAGGGTAGAAGGAGGGATTGACAACAAAGGGATATGAGGAAGCTCTAGAAGTAATGCAAATGTTCTGTATCTTGACTGTGGTTTAAACATCTGTGGTATATACACTCATCCACATGTATATTTCCAATAGGTTTAGTTTATTATACTTCAAGAAAACTGATTACAAATTCTCCCTTTTATCCTCACTAGCAGAACCCTCATTTTGTTTAGCTGCAGCATGTTTTCTTTGCAGCTCTTAGTGGCTATTTGATATGGTCTGGCCTGGGAAATGTCAGCGAAAATTCCTTGGTGGTGCTTCCTGGATTACTCTTTGATAGGGGCAAATTCGGGTGGTTACGTGCCTTTTGTCATTCCTCTTTGCCCTACCTATAATAAAGAAATGATGCTGCAGTTGCCATCCCAAGTAAGTGAGATGACAGGCACAAGGAACAAAAGTCACACATGAAGCATGGAGAAACAGAAGGAGCGTAAGTTTAAATAAAACACCGCTGTGGAGCTGTGGCATCAGGAA
This sequence comes from Cacajao melanocephalus, assembly GCA_963573385.1. NCBI lineage: Eukaryota > Metazoa > Chordata > Mammalia > Primates > Pitheciidae > Cacajao > Cacajao melanocephalus. Next base: position 139,110 of record CAUYLG010054064.1, on the reverse strand, counting down.
GAAAAATAAACCCACTTCTTGCTCCAGCCACTATATGGCAAGGTTTTTGTTATTTACAATCAAATATCATTTCAAGAGAAGCAGTCTCTCTGTTAAGGGGTTGAACCTACTGTTTCTAAATCTAAGACCTATTTTGCTGATTTTCTGGACCACACTCAGGTGTAGAATCTTAGTTGTTTGGGGCAACCCTGGCTCAGGGTGTGACATGGTAAAAGCCCCATAAAACTGCATACCTCAACCATACCTTGGCTTTCTGTTTAAACTGCTCTCTGTAACCGTAATGTGACAGGTAAGCAGTCCAAACCCAGGCCATCTTGGCACCTGAGACTTGTAATTTCCACCTACCCAGACAATGTGTAAACAAATGCTTATCTTGACTTTTGTTAACCGCTTAAGTATCAATCAGAATGTCAAAAGTCCCCTAGCCCTTGGAATGTCTGAAGCTCCTCACCCCCATCCCCGCCCCTCACCCTCATCTCTGCCCAGAAGGTGATTTACAGAATTCACTAGCCCTTGGAATGTCTGAAGCTCCTCACTCCCACCCCCACCCATCACGCTTACCCCGAGGTGGTTTTAGGGGTATAAAAGGTCTTGACACCCACCTTTTTGGGGCCACGGGTTGGAGAGACAGGAGTCCTCCGTGGCCGTCGGCAATAAAGACCCTGCAATTTGGCCTACTTTTGTCTTGGTGTTGACTTTCTATGCTCGGTTCAGTACAACAAGGGTACCTGAGCACCAGCTTCTTTTCCTGGCTCAGCCTCACTGGCCAGTTCTCATGCCTGGTCCCCACTTTCTTACACTTCCCTGAGGCACCCAGGTCCCAGAGCTCCCATAAAGTCACAGTGAAGCTACATGCTGTCCTAAAACAGGTAGACTCTCTTTTCTCTCCTTAATTTACTTTCCCAGTCAGCAGACTTTGACTCAGGCTTTTCTTCTTTCCAAAATGAAAAATTGGTGTTTTGTTCCCAAGTATAAAGCTTGACTCTCCTTACTGGCATTTTTCACCACTGTGCTCTTCTGCCTCTGCCTTTTTCATCAGAGCACTTATCTTAGTTTTAATAATATACGTGTGATTGTTAATGTCTGTCTCCCTACCTAGAGAGGTGTTAAGCTTCAGAAGGGCAGGAACCACATCTATTTTGTTCATCTTTATTCTCATTCTTTACAGGTGGTCACATGGAATCCCTGAATGTTAAATTAATGAATGAAAAAACAAAACTTCCACAGTATTTACAGGTGGCAAGCAGACTCCTAATTCATTAGCTCAGATTAATAGCCTTGTTCATGCCATGATCATTTACTGAAAAAATTACAAAACCATGAAGACCAGGCCCACTAAAATATATACACTAATTTCAAATAGGTAATTAACAATCATTTTTCATCTTGTGTTAATTTTCTGACACCTTCCTCACACCAACCATTATAATCCTTTTTAGGTGGGAGATTTTTTGTTAGGCATGCTCTGAATGAAGAGACCACCTAAACAGGCTTTGTGTGAGCAACGTGGCTGTTTATTCACCTGGGTGTGGGTGGGCTGAGTCTGAAAAGAGAGTCAGCAGAGAGCAGTGGGATAGGAGTTGGTTTTATAGGTTTGGGGTAGGCAGTGAAAAGTTACAGAAGTTACACTTTAGGGTGGTTTTTGCAAGCCAGGGGGTGGGGGATGCCGCCGGGGGGAGGGGTGTCACAAAGTCCAAGGTCCATTGTCACAAGGTTGGCTTATCAGTTGAGGCAGGACAATGGTGGAATGTGGAAAGGTCGGTAAATTAGGCCACAGGGTCCAGTGTCACAAAGTTGACTCAGACTTTCTGGCTCCAGAAGTCCATCTAGAGGTGTGTGTGTGGGTTGCAGGGGTCACTATGGTGTAGTCCATGGTGGAGTCAGTTCAAAGAAACTTGCAATTTTATTTCCTATTTTGTTGAGTAGATAATGGTCAATTGGTTTCAGTTCACTCATCTGTTTTCTCTTCTTTTAAAAATAACTTACTCTCTAGGGGTACCTCCTAAGCTCTACTTTCAGCATGGAAGGCAGAGCTGCCCTTTTCCTCCAGATCCTCTGGAATCTTGCTCTTGTAATCAACCCCCTCTGTCTACAACAACTGCAGTTTCTTCCTTTCCAGTTGTCTCTTTCCTTCTGTGCTCTGGTATTTTTCATTCATTCATTTACTGAGCAAACATTTATTAAATGCTTGCTAAACGCGCTGCAGTTTTATATCTTTGAATACATCAATGAGCAAATCTTCACAGAATTTACATGCAAGTGGGGGGAACAGAGCAGACAATAAACAAAACAAATATGTAAATTACAGTATTTGCAGCTAAGCAGAAATAAAGCAGGAGAGAAGTGAACGAAGGTGGTGGAGGTTTTCATTTTAAATAAGGTAGTGAGGAGAGACTTTACTGGGATTAGAAAAGCCTCAAATAAAGTGAGGGAACACAGCTTGGGGGTACCTGGGTATTACGTGCAAAACTGTGTCCCTCCAAAATTTATATGTTGAAGTTCCAACCCTCAGTGCTTCAGAATCTAACTATACTGTATTTGGAGATAAGATCTTTAAAGCAGTGATTAAGTTAAAATGAGGCTGTTAAAGGTAGGCCCATACTCCAGTCTGGCTGGTGTTAGAATAGAAAGAGACACCAGAGGCACACATGCGCAGAGGGAAGAGGCAGTAAGAGGGCTGCCATCTGCAAGCCAAGGAGAGAGGCCTCAGAATCCAACCTTGATCTTGGACTTCTAGCCTCCAGAACTTCAAATAAATAAACTCTTGTCCAGCCACCTGGTCTGAGTTTCCTAGGCAGGAAAACAAAACAAAATAACAAAGGAAAACCCCAGGGTCAGACTTGATTGGCCAGCTTTGTCAAAGCAAGGAGGCCAATGTGGCCAAGTACACTACAGTCAGGCATTCATACCCTCAATTCCACCAAAACTGCGCTAGTTGAGGCCAGTGGCCAGGATAGAGTGAGCAAAGGCAGTATGAAATGAGATCCGAAAAGCTGTAGGAACCAGATGTGGTAGCACCCTGTAGTCTATTGTAAGGACTTGGCTTTTATCCTGAGTGAACTGGGGGAACTTTTGAGGGTTATGACCTGCACTATGGAGAAGCAGGAAGACCAGTGAAAAGTGTTCTTAACAGGAAAGACTTGAGTTGCTGACTCAAATACAGCTGATAAAATGAAGACCAGGAATTATCCTTTGAATACAGCACTGGTGGCCTCAGCAAGCTCAGTTTTGGTGGAGTTGAGGGTGTGAATGCCTAACTGTTGTGTGCTTAGGAATGGGAGAAGAGGAATTGAAGACAAGGAATTTTGAACACTTGAGTTTTGCCATACAGACGAACAAAGACGTGGTAGGAGCTGGAAAGGGAAATGCGGGTTTCTTGTTTGTTTTGTCTTGGGCTGGGGAGAGATTAGAGCATGTTTTTATGAAGATGAAGGATAATCTATATATACCAATATTGCCAACACCTTAACAAATTTTCACCGGTTTTGGAGCAGGTGCAGTGGCTCATGCCTGTAATCCTAGCACTTTGGGAGGCTGAGGCAGGAGGATGGCTTGAGGCCAGGAGTTTGAGACCCATCTGGCCAGCACATAAACCCCATTTTTACATAACAAAATTAAAAATTGGCCTGGCCTGGTGGCAAGCATCTGTAGTCCCAGCGACTCTCTCCAGAAGCTGAGGCAGGAAGATCGATTGAACCCAGGAATTCAGGGTTACAATGAGCTATGGTCAAGCCGCTGCACTCCAGTCTGGGCAAAAGAGCAACACCCTGTCTCTAAAAAATTTTTTTTTAAATTTTTTAAAATATTCACTTGTTTTGATGGAGGTAACAGACTCCTGGCCAGTCTCCTCATCATTGATGCTGTCACTGCTGAGGATGCATTTTCTTATTACTTCATTCATCTGCTCAAAAATCTTCAGGAAGTCCTTATTTGCTGTATTAAAAGTTCAAATGCCTTGGCCGAACATTCCAATCTTCTCCACTCTGCCCTTTTGCAGTTTCATCACTGACTTTGGTGAGGTACAAAGCATGCCAGTTCAGAGTCAGAAGACATGAATTAAAGTCATGATTCTGTGACCAACTAGCTATGTGATCTTAGGCAAAAGACGTCAGTGCACCGGGCTCGGGCTCCTTCCCGTTCCTAAGGAGGCGGGAGGCGTGTCGGGTGGACTGGATTGTCGCAGATCACTGCCATCTCTAACAAGCGGACTTGTGAGCACCGTTGCGGCCACAAGTAGGACCATGCACCCTCCTTACCCTCCTGCTTCTAGAGACCACACGACTTTTGTGGCCACTTCTTCCTGTTTCGCTTTTGCCTTCCAAGTAGACTAGGCTTTAGAAGAGCTACAGTGCCAGCTCCTTTAAGGTCGACCTCCTACCGGTCACAAGGGACTTGCTTGCCACTCTTCACTTGGAACTATCTTCTTCACAGTCAGAATCCGCCACGTAGTAAGTGCCGCTTCCAACCAATGAAAAGGCAATTAGCGCAGACCTTTGAGGGACATCCACTTCTACCAATAATCTTCAGCACCTCGCTATGAGGGGCGAGGCCAATCACCGCTATGGCCAATCTGTTGCAGGAAAAGTATTCCGGGAACTGATGAGTGCACCAATCAGGTAAAAAAAAAACGGCGGGGATGGGCATTTCTCATTGGTAATTGCATCCGGAATAGGGACTGGCCTCGAACGACGAAATTACAATTTGATTGGTAGGCGCGATGTTGACAACTAGGGAAAGTCTGCCTTCCCTAACAAGGCCAGCCTGGGAACATTGAGTGGCAGCGGCAGCAGCCAATGAGGGAGCAGACGCGCGGAAAGTTTGCTCAATGGGCGATGTCCGAGAGAGACTGTCACTCAGGTGGCAGCGGTGGAGGCCGGGCTGAGACGTGGCCCGGGAACACAGCTGGCTGATCAGGCTGTCGGGGTGACGGTAGGGTCCCTAGCGTGTCCTTGCCCTGGTGGGAGCTCCGAGTGGCGGGAGAGGCAGGCGCCGGTGGCTGCGCCTCCATGCCTGCGCGCGGGGCGGGCCGCTGATGGAGCGAGCCACCCGCCTGGGACTGCTGGTACGGGCGCTGCTGCTGCCGCTGCTGCTGGGGCTCGCCGCAGGGACTGTACCCGCGGGGCGCGCCCGCGACCTCCCTGCGCCGACGGCGGAGGCGGCATTTGGCCTCGGGGCAGCCGCTGCTCCCACCTCACCGGCGCGAGTACCGGCGGTGGGGGCCGTGGCTGCGGCCGAGGTGACTGTGGAGGACGCTGAGGCGCTGCAGGCGGCCGCGGGCGAGCAGGAGCCACGGAGTCCGGAACCCGACGATGAGACAGAGTTGCGACCGCGCAGCAGGTGAGGGGCTGCCGACCCGGGGAAGGCGACTTGTTTACGCGCGCGAGACGCGAAGGATGCAGGGTCGGGGCGGGGGCGGAGACCCGGGAGGCGGGAGGGCGTCTTCCCTCGGCTGCGGAGGTTTAGCTGGCGGCCTGGGAACGAGCACGGGGCCATGACGCCCTCCCATCCCTCGGCCAGCGACCTACCTGGGCTCGACTCCCAAGCGCCGGGTCCTGACAGACGAATCAGAGCAGCATCCTCGCAGGTTCAGGGGATACTCGAAGGATGGAGTTCCGGGGTTGCAAAGAAACGCCACTTCCCCTCTTTCATTGTTTTCGGGCATTGATTATCTTCCAAGGAACCTTTCCCTCTTTTTCCTTACGCACATCACCTCCTGTCTGTGCTGGCGTGACAGCTGTTTTGAGAAAGGACTTTAGCAAGAGACGTCTGCATTTTCCTTCAAACACAACTCTGTAGTGTCCCCGGACAAGGATTGAGATCAGTGTCTCTAATTGAGATCTGCGGAACACCTGCGTCCGAATCACCTGGGGATGCTGGTGAAATCTACAGTTTTCTAGGCCCCACCCCAGTTTTACTGAATCAGACATTCCCTGGGTAAGAACTTGGCATCTGCATGTTTAACAAGCACTCCGGATAATTCTTGGACGCTAAAGTTTAAGAGCTATAGGCAGGTTCTTGAATATTGGTTCTTGAACCTAGGAGCCATGGTTAGGTTCTTGAATAAGGGGTTTACTGTACAAACATTTAATATAGGGTTTTCTTTGAGTTTCTCAGCATTCTTTTAAAAATGTTACTTCAAGGTGCTTGTTTTAAAGCACTTTTCAAAGTCTAGACACAAATGTAAGGCATATTAACAGTAAATTTTAGGGACAGCCAGTCTTATATCTGAGGAGAAAGTGCTGTCCCATTTCGTAAATGGAGTGTTAAAAGGAGCATTAAGTAAAATTAAGTAAATTAAACCAGGGAGGGCTAGGCCCTGGATTGGAACATATTTTAGGCTTATAATATAGTCATTACAAGATCGCAACAAATTAGATTTAATTTTAAATTAATATTAGAACTCTGATCTATATACCTGGAGACTACTACAAATAGGATAAGTACCAAAATTCTCTGGGCATCATTTGAATGTTTATATGTCAAAAAATAATTATAGAACAAAGTTTTCTTAGGTTTGCTAATGAGTCATTTCTCCTGGTAGAGTGTTTTTGTTTATCATAAAGAAATTTCTGAAGTTCCTGCTCAAAATGAATTACATGAAGTAGAGTTGAGATGTTTTGTTTTTCTTAGAATTCAAATCCACTTCAACAGGTGCTTACTGGTTAACAAGAGCCCAAGGATGCCCTAAGTGACAGAGATTAGGTAGGTAGTCCAGGCCTTCCACAAGAGTGTGCAGTCTAACAGTAAGGATGAAACAAGAAGACCTATAATGGCATTATAGACCAGAAACAGTGCCAGTGTCAGGGATGTCCCAAGGTTTTTGTGGTGTTCTACTAGATAGGGTATGGGAGTGAGGTAGGTAAGAAGATAAGAGAAGGTTATGGCAGAATGAGTTGGTTCCTGAAAAATGGGTGAAATTGTAACGGACAGTCACTGGACTTGAGGAAACAGCAAGAGGCACAGAGGCTGGAGATTATGTTTGGAGAACATTTTGTCTCTCTGTGTGTGTGTGTGTGTGTGTGTGTGTGTGTAAGAGATATACATATGCACATATGTATGCTAGGCAGGTAGAAGTAGATGAGGCTAGAAAAATAGGTTAGAGCAGATTGTATATATGTATAGCCTGATGCTAATAGCATCATCGTCACTTGGGAGTACGTTAAAAATCCAGAGTCGGGCACCACCCCACACTCACTGAATGAGAGTATCTGCATTTTAACAAGATCACTGTGTGATTCACATTCACGTTAAAGTTTGAAAAATGTTGGGTAGAGTATCCTGAATGCCAGGCTTGATTAAAATTATGCCTAAGGAATGTTTCTCTAGCAATAGTGTGTACTGAAAACTTGAGTTAAGAATACCAGAAGGAGAGTGTTATAGCAGTTCAGATGAGAGGTTTCATGTAAAGTGGTATAGAACAGAGGGGACAGAGTTGAGATATGTGATGCAAAATCTAGGTTCCTGGTAAGTGAATTTATTCTTCCTTTCTTGGTACCTTTGTCCAAAGATTGAGACTGGGTGACCAGAAACTGAGAAAAGAGGTTTAGGGGAGCAGGGAAGAAAAGGTAAGGGTTTTGGTGTTGAACATGTGACTCGGAGGTGCAGGCAGGACATCTGGAGGGAGATATTAGGTAGGTGGGTGGAAATGAGTGACTAGAGCCAGTGAGAAGGCAGGGTAAATATGAATAGTTGAAGTTGTGGGAAAGAGTAGGATCATTTTCAGGAAATACCTTTTATTTTAGGGAGGACGATGAGCCAGCAAAGGAGACAGAAATACAGCTGGCTAGGTTAGAGGTGTAGGTAGAGTACTGGGAACAAAGAGATTTGGTGATGAGCACACTTAAAGAATTTAAATGAAGCAGCAGAGACAATACTCAAATTGCAAGAGGTTAAAGATTCAGGCCTTTCTGCCCCACTCCCCCCTTTCCTCACTGATGAGGTAATTTTTAGGAGAAGGAACCTCTATTTTTAGGAGAAAGAACCTCCAAACTTATTTATTTACTGAAAAGAGGGAGCCTGTGCAGACAGAATGAACGTGAAAGGGGCTGGGTGCGGTGGCTCACGCCTGTAATCTCAGCACTTTGAGAGGCCTAGGCAGGTGAATTACCTAAGGTCAGGAGTTCGAGACTAGCCTGGCTAACATGATGAAACCTCTTCTCTACTAAAAATACAAAAAATTAGCTGCGCATGGTTACGGTGCCTATAATCACACCTACTCGGGAGGCTAAGCCAGGAGAATCGCTTGAACCCGGAGGCGGAGGTTGCAGTGAACCAAGATAGTATCAGCCTGGGCAACAAGAGTGAAACTCCGTGTCAAAAAAAAAAAAAAAAAGAAAAAGAAAAAGAAAAAAAGGAAAAGGACAGGAACAGACAAGGAGATGAAAGTAGTTGGAGAAGATCCACTTAGCAAACAGGAGGCTCATTTCTTTCTTATAAATTACAGTGAAAACAGGAGTTTTGGCTTGAAGAGCATATGTGATCTCTACTAAATAGAATTGGCTAGGAAGAGATAGGGCCTAGTTTTGGGGTCTACCTTATAGTATGAACTTAAGATAGTGTGGAATGTTTGAGAAACCTTCAATTAGCCAGGAGTAGTGGTGGGTCAACAGCAAATAAATATACAAAGTTTATAAAAGTTTTTTCTAAATGCTCTTTAAAAAAAAGAGGAAAAACCCAGAGAATATTAGTTCAGTAATAATAGACCAGTAATTCTGTTTGTTTCAAGGAGTATTAGGGGAACAGATTTGAATTAACCAGGCGTTTTTTATGAACAGCTGTGAAGAACTGCAGTACTGGCAAACAAAAAAAGAGGGAGGTGCAGAATTTTTTTTTTTCATGTTGTCTTTTGATAATCAAGAAGCAATCTGAGATTCACCAGTTCATTGGTTTTTTTTCTCCTGGTGGAATTTTCAGGTTTCATTCTAAATGCTTGCTCTGCATATCAAGCATGTGAATGAGTGAATAAGCTATTTTTTTTCTTTAAAAGTTAGCTAAAATAAACTTGTTTTTCTGGTAGCAGTCTTGTTGTTCATGTTTCTTCTGTTAAACATTACATTAGTTGATATTTAAGTGAGATGGTCATTGCAGAAAGTTGGGAAGAAAGTCTTAATCTCGCCTCACTGTTAAGTTTTATATATGTTTACATAATTTTGTGAGTTACCAGTCTTCTGACTGCCACAGAAACAGCAAATTGCAGAGTGTTACTTGGGGTTCTTGGGATGGGTTGGAAAGTCATTCTGACAATCTCAGAAGTTGTAAAGAACTAGTTTTATCTTAACTGTCACTAATTTGCAAAGTACATGTTCCTTTTTCCTCTGACTCTAATTCCTCTCTAACAAAAGTGTTTCTAAATCTGACATAATTTTCTGATATTTCTTCAATTTGTGCGTCTATAAACTGATTTTTTTTAATTAAATGAGATAACATGAAAGTATTTGCAAATATAAGATGGTGTAATTCTTCTTATTTCTTTCCTGTCTTTTTACAAAGTGATCTGATATAAAACAAAGGTACAGATGTCTGGTCTTCCTCAGGTTTTTAACTACTAGGTCCCTTGATTAGTAGCATATCAGTTAACTAAAAGTCACATTTAAAGAAGAATTTACACAGAACTTTCAAAGCAAGTTATAAGCCAAAATAAATATATTTCAGGCAAGTAATGAACTATCCTTTGTGTCTAAAATTGTCTTTAGCTTAATTGATGCCAGGACTGTGTTTAAACTACGTGGACAGGGATGGGAGACTGCTTTTTCCTGATTTCAGCTCCCCGAGTTCATAGGCATTTTCTAGATTGCAGAGGACCTATCTTTATCAGTTCTCTGAGCTTCAGCATGTCTCTTCACTCCCTAAACATTGCCTGATAACTCCATTTGCTTTTATTTTTTGTTTTTTTGTAGGAGGGGAACTTCTTAAATATTTTTATTACAAATTGTTTTAAAATACAAAGGAGAAAACTTGTAAGTTGCAGAGCTAAATGTGAGGGAAGGAGATAAATGTGTGTGTTTTTAATCCCATTCTGTTTATAAATGACCATTTTGATTAAAAATGTTTCATAGGGCCCGGTGTGGAGGCTCATGCCTGTAATCACAGGACTTTGGGAGGCTGAGGTGGGTGGATCACCTGAGGTCAGGAGTTCAAGACCAGCCTGGCCAACATGGTGAAACCCCGTCTCTACCAAAAATATAAAAATTAGCCAGGTGTGGTGGCACACACCTATAGTCCCAGCTACTCAGGAGGCTGAGGCAGGACAATCACTTTAACCCAGGATATAGAGCTTTCAAAAAGCCGAGATCGTGCCACTATACTCTAGCCTGGGCGATTAAGTGAGACTCTGTCTCAAAAAAAAAAGTTTCATAGACTAAAGTAGAAAAGGCGCTTTCAAAAATGTTTCGGTGTAACAGGAAAAGGATATCTGTTAATGCTCATGTTAAACCCTGTACCACTGAAAACTTAGATTATAATACTTTTGATGTATTTGTTATGATTTGGGACATGGCTAGTCTTGTCATATGTTTAAGTGAAGGAGGTTTGACTTGAAGATTTACTTAGTAGGTAAGGACCAGGAAGTAAAGTCCAATCAGTACTAGTTTGTTTCTGAAAAAGAACATATGCTTCATATGCTTCCTTTAGTGAAAGCCCATGTTTGGGTAAAGGATTCTTTGCTACACCAAAAAAACAGGTTCAACTAAATCACATTTGATTTGTAGTTTTTTGAAGTACTGCCTTCTCCTCAACTTCCAGAAAGGAAATTTGAAATTTTAAAATAAGCAGTTGTTAATGTAGAATTTATTTAATCCATATGATATTCTCCTGTCACCTGCTTCTATTCTTTCACATGGGAAACTTCTACAGGAGATAAGCTGCTTTAAAATAATTTTGTGAAGAAATTTAGCATATACTTACCGGAATTTGATAAACTTAACTGTAAATAGGCAGGTGCTCTGGGTAACTTAAGTCAGCACTGTTTTTCTTTTTTTATTGCGTATTCATTGTGGCAAAAAGTCATTTCTCCTAAATTAAGGACATAATTAGAGCAATTACAGGATGAACAACATCTATGAGATTTCTGAGAGGAATAAAAAGCTGCACATTGTAGTAATATAGTAGTTGCCACTTATGCAAACTTACAGTTAACAGAATAACAGAGTTAGAAAACCTGAATTTCTGCTCTTTTTCAAAACTTCATATTTGGTGCATAACCTTAGCATATCTTTTTTCATCTTCTCAGCCTTTTTGGTGGTGGTTGTTTTATGTAGATGATGTGTTTGTCCTACCAAGTTTTATTCATTCAACGAACATTTATTTAGTTTTATTGGGGCCTAGGTACTGTTAGGTTCTGAGAGTAGATAAATGTCTTTTCCTTAGGAAGCTCCAAGCCTGACAGATCATTGTGTTAAACTATCCATTAATGGATAATAAGTGACGTAAAAGTAGTGTGAGAGTGAAAAAATGGAAGTGGCAAGTTACTGAGTCCTGAAATGAGAAAAATATCAAGAATAGTGTAGGCAACAGAATAGTGTGAGCAAGGGGACAGAGCAGGGAGTTTGTAGAATGGGCACAGAGCAGTGGTTCCTAAGCCAGGGCTCCTGGACCCCTACAGATCTGCAAAGATGAAAATGGGGATCCATGAGACTGCCAGTATTTTAAAATAACCGAATGGAAATTGAACATTTAATAGAAGGTGCATTAAAAAGTCATGTTTTTTGCTTTGAACTAGAATTCTATAAAACCTTATATAGTAATTAGAGTTGTTTCAAGAAATGTTGAATATTTTGATTGGTTCTTACATATTTCCTCTAAAGATGGGGGAATTATACACAGTGTTCATTTCACAAGTGTAATAATTTAAGACATGGGGAAAAATATAGACAAATAAAAGAACTTTTGAAAAGTTCACCCCATGGGAGGGGGTGGGGCGTAGGGCTAAGAAAGAGTAGGGAGAGGGGATTGGGCTGGCAGAGGAGGCAGAAAAATGAGATTAGGAAAGTACACTGACGCCAGATTGTGAAAGGCTTTATGTGCCGCACCAAGCAGAGTGACCTTTCTTCTTCAGTGGGTACAGGGAACCTTGGAAGTTTATCAACTCTCTATTACAAAAACAAAAATGTGGGAAGAAGAGAGGGGAAAAAAACCTGAGGCAGGAAAATGTGTTGGAAGACATTTTAAGGTGTCCTGATGAGAAATGAAAATCTGCTCTAGGGCAAAAGCTGTGGTAATGAAGAAGGAAAAATTTTTTTTTTTTTTTTTTGAGATGGAGCCTCACTCTGTCATGCAGGCAGGAGTGCAATGGTGCAGTCTCAGCTCACTGCAACCTCCACCTCCCGGATTCTCTTGCCTCAGCCTCCCAAGTAGCTGGGATTACAGGTGTGCACGACCACACCCAGCTTACTTTTGTATTTTTAGTAGAGACAAGGTTTCACCATGTTGGCCAGGCTGGTCTTGAACTCCTGACCTCAGGTGATCCACCCGCCTCTGCCTCCCAAAGTGCTGGGATTACAAGCATGAGCCACTGCATCCTGCCAGAAAAGAATTAAGAGAAGCTTCAGAAATAGAATTAAAAGTACATGGCTGTTGTTTAAATGTAGAGGGTGAGGGAGCACAAAGAGTTGATGTCTGATTTAAATGTTAGGTAATAGCATAGATGGCTACACTTTTAAGTGGCAGGAATAGGTTGTGGGAAAGAAGTTTTCTGAGCCTATAATGGTAATAAGAAGTAGATCCTGCTGAAAATGCAGAACTAGGATAGAGATGGTGAACTATAAATCCTGTACAGATTTGGGGGCTGTCATACTACAGATGGAGGTGAAGCTGTGAACATTGACCATCTAGGTGGAACATGTAGTACAAATGGGAAAGTGCTTGCTGTATAGAGATTGAAAGCTATAAGAATGATAGGTGAGGACTCAGGAGGGACTGGTCCTATAGAAACTAGGAAAGAAGAATGTCCAGAATGAGGAGCTAGCTACAATGGTGGCTTTTGTGAGGACAGACCTGATGAAGGAAATGGATCTGGCAGTTAGGAAACCATTGAAAATCTTTCTTGAGAGTAGCTTCCAAGAATTGGATCATGGGTAAGAGATCAGGGCTTGCTGAGGAATCATCCAAATGAGTGCCTTTGTAAGCTACAGCAAGATGTAAGAGAAATAGAAGTCTCTAAAGGGTTTACTGACAGAGATGTTTGATATGCCTTCTTCATCCAAGTCATAAATTATTATTTTTTCTCTATGGAAATGGCTCTCTAAGGTAAAACAGTGTTTGCACAACTGGTCTTATGAGACTCACCTGGGGTGCTTGTTAAGCTACATTCTCCCAGTCCCCCTCTTAGAATAAGATGTGTGAACTTTTAATGGTTTTTAACAAGCACTCCAGATTATTTTTATTATCAGGTACATTTGAGTTATACTGAGATAGGTGAAATAGCCATATTTTCCCTGTGAAAAAATAAGTCGAATGAAACCATGAGAAAAATAAGAGCAGAGCCATGGGGGTGTACACCCCACTCTGACTTACAGCTCTGATTCTTTCCACTGGAAAAGCTGTCTCTACATTTACTTCAATTCTTGAATAAGTTATGAGTTTTTCATCTTGATAATGGAAACCTCAAAATAGGACAAGTGGATGTTGGGGAGATAAATTAACCTTATATTCTTCCTATTTTGGGAGGTGTTCATTTTTTATTTTTTATCTCTATTTATGTTTCTTCTTCTTTTTGGAGATATCATTTCACTCTAACACTTAGGCTGGACTGCAATGGTACAGTCATAGTTCACTGCAGCCTCAGCCTCCAAGTAGCTAGAACTACAGGCCTATGCCACCAGACCCAGCTAATTTTTGAAGTATTTTTGTGCATTCGGAGTCTCACTGTGTTGCACAGTCTGGTCTCAAATCCCTAGCCCTCCAAGCAGTTCTCCTGCCTCAGTCTTCTTGAGTGTTGGGTTTACAAATGAAAGCCACTGCATCTGGCTGTGTTTGTTCTAAATGCCATATCTTTTTTTTGTTAAGTTCACCTTTTATTTTAGATACAGGAAGTGCATGTGCTGATTTGGTACGTAGTATATTATAACCAGGTAGTGAGCATAGTACCCAATGGTAGCTTTTCAACTCACCAGTAGTCTGCAGTGTCTTTTGCTCCCATGTTTATGTTCACGTGTGCTCAATGTTTAGCTTCCGCTTATAAGTGAGAACGTGCGGTATTTGGTTTTCTGTTTCTGTGTTAATTCGCTTAGGATTATGGCCTCCAGCTCCCTCTATGTTGCTACAAAGAACACGATTTCATTTTTTATGGCTGCATAGTATTCCATGGTATATATGTACCACATTTTTTTAATCCAGTTTACTGCTGATGGGCACTAGGCTGATTCCATGTCTTTGTTATTGTGAATAGTGCACTAAATGCTGTAACTCATTGGTATCCTCTGTTCATCTCTGCATTCAGCCTGAAGACTGTTTTTCAGCAATATCTGTCTACTTGATGTTTTTCTTAATCTATATTGTACCAATGAGCACCTCTCTCTTAGACGGTGATTAGGTATAGTAGCAAATCTTTATTGCCCCAGTAGTGCTGCTCAATTCTAACCACAGCAGAAGGTGTACCTCCATTCCAGAAACATGCTTGTGGGGAGGAGCCCATAATGAATACTATAGCTGGCTTGTAACACAAGAGAGGAGGAATAACTTTTTTTTTTTGATACCTGATAGAATTGTTAGGGGATTTGCTGTTATTCTCATTACAAGGGGTCAAAATAATAAAGGGTACCCCACTCAAATCTAAGAGCCAGATTAAGTATCAATTGCCATTAAGAAAATAAGGGAGATACTTTGTATTTTATTTTATATTTGCAATAGGGTTTCACTCTGTCCTCCAGGCTGGAGCACGGTGGCGCAGTCTTAGCTCACTGCAGCCTTGAACTGCTGGGCTCAAATGATCCTACCACCTCAGCTTCCCAAGTAACTGGGACTACAGCCATGTGCCACCATGCCAAGCTAATTTTTTTAAAACTTTTTTTTATAGAGATGGGGTCTTACTATGTTGCACAGGCTGGTCTTGAACTCCTAGGCTCAAGCAGCTCCTGCCTTAGCCTCTCAAAGTTTTGGAATTACAGGCATGAGCCACGACACCCAGCCAAGAGTGAGATACTCATTGTTCCTGCCCATGTTTATATTTTTAAACATTGCTCAAATATTCACATACTGCCTAAACATAATAAATAATTAATAAAAATTAATAAAAATATCTTGCTTTCAAAAGCAGAACATATTGGCCAGAAAGCAGAATATTTGACTCAGTTAAGTATACCCTCACGGGCAGGGCGCGGTGGCTCACGCCTGTAATCCTAGCACTTTGGGAGGCCGAGGTGGGTGGATCACCTGAGGTCAGGAGTTCAAGACCAGCCTGGCCATCATGGTGAAACCCCATCTTTAAAAAAAAAACAAAAAAACAGTATACCCTCATAATAGGTTTTCAGTGAAAGAATAGTTAAATATGAAATCCCAGATTACTTATTAAAACATGTTCTTATACACAATGATATGTATATGCATATTTTATTGTTGAATTTTTCTTTGTCTTGAAGATGAGAGCTAGAACTGTTTCTCTGAATATACCTCTAGCACACAACTAGGAACATATTCAGAAAAAGTATAGCTTTTTTGGACTGTTGTAAATAGAATGCCCAAGTTGGGGGAAAAAACGTTTGTCCTGAATTTAAAAAGAAAATAGTATTTGAAGTGTTCTAATGGTCTCCTTAATTTTTCATGGGTCAACACTGTTTGCTCATGCTAAATTTTGTTTCAATTAGATTTTTTTTTTATTCAGCCATTTATTTGTGGTTAATGATTCTTGAACAGAAAAATGAAACATCTCTACAATGGGACTAGGAAAGAGTTAACTTGGTGGTTAACTGTTGATCTCTAACTTAATTAGATTCTGTTGTTTTATTTATAAAGTGGCATATCTAAGGTGTGACTTTTTATACTCTTTATTATAAAATAATTTTCTCAGAGTATCCTTTTGCTTTACCAACTCCTAATAGATTTCTTTAGAAAGCAGAAGGATAATATGTAGGGCAGGAAGTTGGGTGGTTCTCTTTTGGTTTGTTATCTAAAATTACTTGAGTTTGTCGGATGGCAAAGTCTTTACTTTCACAAATCAGACTAAGTTACCATTCAAAAAATTCAAAATTAGAATTAGTGTAGTGTTTGGAAACTAAATTAATTGCTCTTTGAAGGTTTCAAATGGGTTTACTCGAACATGTCTGTCTTGGTCAACTAGCGGTTCTACTTTGAATTTATATACATTGTGCATCAAGTGATATAGGAGAGATGAAATTGCAGCTCGTACGCCTGACCAGTAATTTAACTATACATGCTTAGAATGTGCATGTTCTTTAAAGCTGAAAAGTATATCTAATGAATTTCTAGAACAACAGTACAAGTCATCCTTTAAACAAATATTTAGGCCAGGCAGGTGGCTCACACCTTTAATCCCAGCACTTTGGGAGGCTGAGGTGAGTGGATCACCTGAGATCAGGAGTTCGAGACCAGCCTGGTCAACATGGTGAAACCCTGTCTCTACTAAAATATATAAAAATTACCTGGGCTTGGTGGTGGGCACTTATAATCCTAGCTATTCAGGAGGCTGAGGCTAGAGACTTGCTTGAACCCAGCAGACAGAGGTTGCAGTGAGCCGAGATTGCGCCATTGCACTCCAGCCTGGGCAACAAGAGCGAAACTCTGTCTCAAAAAAAAAAAAAAGAGAGAGAAAAGAAAAAGTTATGGAGAGTCTGTTGTGTAGCTGGAGATGTATGCTCCAGGCAGAAGAAACAGTAGCTGCAAAGGCCCTAAGGAAAATTTTGCATGATGTATTTGAAGAGTTGGAGGAATCTGTGTGTGTATATGTGAATTCTGAGAAGCCTATTAGACAATCTAAATTGGGTAGGTGGTTAGATATGTGTGTCTACTGTGCAGGGGAGAGGCCTGGAACCAGATATAAATTTGGGAGTTGCCAGCATATAGATGGTATTTAAAGCTAAGAGACTGGATGAGATCACCAAAAAAGTTACATGCAAGTAGAGACTATTTTAAGAGATAGGAAAGATAAGAGGGAACCAGAGAATGAAATTGAAAAAGAATAACATAGAACTGAGTCCAAAAAAAAGAACATGGTGTCCTGGAAGCCACATAGAGTTGTTTCATGGAGGACAGAAATTGCTGGTCAGATGCTGCTGGATGGTCAAGTAAAGTGAGACCATGGGATTTATCAATGTGAAGGTCATTGCTGACTCTGAAAAGAACCATTTCAGTGGGGTGGTAGGGGCAAGAACTTGATTAGAAATGGTTCAAGATAGAAAGCAGGGAGGAGGAGATTTAGAGACAATACATAACAACTCTTTCAAGGAGTTTTGTTGCAGAGGGGTAAGAAATAGATTGGATGCTTGAGGAGGGAGAAGGATTCATTTTGTTTGATCTGGTTTGGTTTTTAAGTTGGGGAAAGTAGTAGCAGGTTTGAATGCTGCTATATCAAAATACTGTAGACTGGGTGGTTTATAGACAACAGACATGTATTTCTCACTGTTCTAGAGGCTGGGGGAGTTCAAAATCAAGGTACTAGCAGATTCAGTATCTGGCAAAAACTGATTCTTCACAGAAGCATTCCCACTTGGTGGAAGGGGTGAGGGAGTCTCTGGGGATGCTTGTATAAAGGCATTAATATCAAAAGTGAGAACCCTACTTTCATGAACTAATCACCTCCCAAAGGCCCCACCTTCTAGTACCATCACCTTGGTGATTAGGTTTCAACTTATGAATTTTTTGGGAGGACACAAACGTTCAGTTTATAGCAAATACTGATGAGAATATTCTAGTAGAGAAGGAATGATTGATGACTTGGGAGTGAGAGGAGACATTTGCAGGAGCAAGACCTCATGAATGTATAAGGGAGCTCTATTGCTTAAGTGGAGGTGTTGGTGGCAGATGGGCGTGTGGACAATTCACTTGCACTAACAGGAGGGGAGGTGGAAGTCATGGTCCAGGTACTGATGAATAGATAGAGGTGTGGTGGGAAGCAAGCTGTTTGCTTCTGTTTTTCTCCATGAAATAGGAAGCATCGTCACTAAAATGTGTGAGGTTGAAAGAGCTGGTATCAGAAGTTTGAGGAGCGGGGAGACATGAAATGGTTAACTATTATGTTCAGTGGCATAATGGATAGACAAGGGAAGGGTGTTATGATTGTTGAACATCGTTAATAGCCTTTTTGAGGTTAGTGGTTATTAATTAAAGTGAGGATAGTCAACATGATATGTGTTTCTCTTCAGATACATTTAACTGCACAGATGTAGGAGTGAGAAAAGGGAGAAGATTGACTTTAACCAGTTCTCCCAGGGTGCGACATGTGAGAGGCGGGGTAGGGAGTTGAGGTGTCTACGAGGAAGTACTTGAGATGAGGGACTGTGGGATTTTAACTGGTTAAGAAAGAAGCGAGGGCATGGTGGTAGTGAAGGTCACAGTATCAGTGGCTTGTAGGTTCTGGTGGGGTCAGAAGTTGGAGAATCAGGGAAGTAGGGGAAGTGAGCCGAAAAGAGGAGTTGATGGGTAGGGGGTTGCGGTGATTTGTAATGACAAAGTCTAGTGTCTGACCACAGGAGTAGCTGAAGCAAGGTAGACAGATAATGAAAACCCAAAGAATTGAGGCAGAAGCGTGTTAAATATGTTAGGTAGTAACAGTAAACCAGCAGCTGAAATCCTCCAGGATGGGGCTAGTTACCTAAGGGTCAATTAGATGTCTACTAGGAGGGGTAATGGACAGAACAGTTTGATCCTGAGGATTTTCAGAGAGGAGAGGAAAAAAATGGTCTAAAAATTGCAATGAGATACATGGAGTCTACTTACTCCATTCTGAGCAAGGGTTATGGGAGAAAAAATTTATCTGTGCTTCTGTAGGGAAGCGATGTCCTCAGGGAAAGCCTGGTTTCTATGAGAGCAAGAAGATAAGTGAACATTCAGGGAAGACAGTGTTTCGGGAAAAGGCTTTCAGGAGGTAGGTAGGTAGAAGAAGACAACCAAGGGACATTGTATTCCTTATGGGAATTAGAGTGTGGAATGAAGGGTGACCTATGAGTTGGGGCTTTTCATAAGTGACATAAACACATAAAGGGCATATTGAAATTGTCTTGGTCCAAAGACAGTTGTGGCAAGATTGGTAGAAGCCCCCTCTTTCTCTCTACCAGTAGAAGCCTGGACATGGGCTGGATTTCTTTTGAGTGTGTGTGATAAGTGTGCCCAATATCTTAGAGACCTGTTTAATTTTTAAAATATTTTTAATATTTACAGATCATTAGTAATTAT
The DNA here is from genome assembly GCA_963573385.1 of Cacajao melanocephalus. Taxonomy (NCBI): domain Eukaryota; kingdom Metazoa; phylum Chordata; class Mammalia; order Primates; family Pitheciidae; genus Cacajao; species Cacajao melanocephalus. The sequence continues at coordinate 119,769 of CAUYLG010054064.1, read as the reverse complement.
CAGCACTTTAGATGGGCGAATTGCTGCCTTGGATCCTGAAAATCATGGTAAAAAGCAGTGGGATTTGGATGTGGGATCTGGTTCCTTGGTGTCATCCAGCCTTAGCAAACCAGAGGTAAGAATTTTCTGTTAAATGTTGACTGGAAAACTTAATTCTAATGAGTAATTGCTGATATTAATAAGTTTGGGGCCCTAGTTTGAGGCCTGTCTACCTCTTACAGGCTGTGTCCCTTTAGGACAATTACTTAACTTTTCTATTCCTCAGTTCCCCTCTTGTGAAATGAGAAGGATAATAACATCTACTTCTTAGGATTACTTGGGGCATTAAATGAGTTAATCCTATAAGTGAGCAGCTAAGGATACTGTCTGCCATGTCAACATAGCACATTATCTGAGCTTTAAATGATTATTGTTTATTATCATCACAAGGTCTCTGGGAATAATAAGATAAATATAAATAAAAACTTCATTGAATTTTACTAGTTAGAAATCTGTGCTGCCAAATCCCATAAATTATTATCCCTTATGTTTTCCCTCAAGTGTATATCCTAATTATAAACAGAATTCATCTGAAATTTTTTTATAATGTAATTCCAGTCAAATTTGATTATTTGCAGAAAATTTGTACTTAATAATTCAGAGCTCTAGAATAGTAGAGGGGAAAGAGCATAGATTCAAAGAGACTTCACTTCCAAAATTACTCTGGCACATGACTTCAAGCCCTTCAGAGCATTATTTGTTCTCATCAATAAAGTGAGGACACAGCCTGCCTTCATGGGGTGCAGATGGAGGAGATTAAATAAGAGAAGCTGATTTTCCTCACCTTTAGACTCAATTCTGATGGATTAAGTCTCTCTCCTTTTCTGGAGCTTTAGTCTGTTGTTTACATTATTTAAAAATAAGTCCATCTTTTGAGTGGTGACTACTAACATTGAAGCAGTCATCTCTGTTTTCCAGAAAACCCATGGCCTTCTATCGTATCGAGTTGTTCCTGTGGGCCACTCCCTAGGGTAGTCTTTTTTTCTCTTTTGTCATCAGTGTTTTTCTTTAAAAAGCTTCCTAGCTGATACTAAGTATGGAAAACACGAAATCTTACATGAAGGGTTTGAAAATGATGTGAATATTGGTGACCAGACTTTCCAGTGGGAAACTACTACCAGTGACCCACCCACCTGTAATAACAGACTTTCCTGTGCTCTCCCGTAAACCCAGCCCAGATCTTTTCTGGTGCACCCAAACTAATACTTAAGGAAACAACACTGCCAAATTTCCACATTTGCTGTGTGCTAAACCCTGACTAGACTTTAAAAATGGCCACTATTTCTCAGACAATATATTGAAAATATATTTTGAGAATAGTGAACTTCTATTGTGTTGTGAATTATTAATGCAAATAGCAATTTGATTGTGAATTACATTCAGTTTCTAATTGAGTATGGTATTCAAATGAATTACTACTTAAGATAAACTTGTTTATTTTTGTTCTGCTGGGATTATGCTTGAGTATGCACATTTTACTTTATTTTTAAACTAGACATAAGAGATGATCAGCAAAATGAGAAGATTGTAAGCTGCTTACATCTGAGGTAATATTACAGTGTGTTGTAGTGGTTCAAAGCATGTGTGTGTTTGCAAACTGAAATATACATAGGCACAAAAAGATAAATTGTATGCTATGGCAAAGTAGAATGCAAATAGTTGTGATAACCTGAGTGCTACTAAGTGTGTTTAAGTTATAAGCAGCTAGTTGTATTTGAAGGTTTTCTTACAGATAGCAGTGATATTAGCTGTTTTTAAAACAGTTCAGCTTTCTTACTATCCTTAGTTGGCACCATTTTCTGTGGTTTATTAGGGTTCTCTTGTTTTCAGTGTCCCCTCTTACACCCACCCACCCCCAATCCTAGATCCTTTGGATAGAATGATTTGAAATATTGAATTGAAAGCATATTCAGAAGGCTCACTGGTTGCTTTTCATGCAGGAAAAGAATCCTGATAACCTCTTTGCATTCTCTAGATTTTAATTTTCTACTTCACAGGAAAAAAAAAGAAAAGAAAATCTGAAGGCATTGAAATAGCTGTGATAACATGATACATTTACTAGATTTTACTGCTGCCCCAAATTCTTGGGACCATTTCTTGAGAGTGGATGTTTAATATGTAGAGATGCTGATGATATAATATTGTTCCCAGCATTGTAACATATACTTGATGCTCTTAGACAGTGTAATCCTCATAGTAACCCTTTTGAGGTTGATACATTGGTCCCATTTTGTAAATAGGAAACTGCAGCTCAAAGAAATTTGCTTGAGGTTGCTGATCAGCTGTATATATGATGAAGTTGGAACTGAGCCCGGCTTGCTTGATTGTACTCCATTCTGCCTGCTCTGAAGCCCTTTCGCTACCTTGTATGTACCCCTCTTTACAAACTCAGTGTGTTCACAGAGTACACTGTTTCTAAGACTGTTTGGTCTCAGGACCCGTTTATACTTTAAAAAATTATTGAGGGCTCCAAAGAGCTTTTTTTCAGACAGGAGTGCAATGGTGTGATCATATCTCTCTGCAGCCTTGAATCCTGGGCTCAAGCAATCCTTCTGCCTCAGCCTCCCCAGTAGCTGGGAGTACAGGCATGCACCACCATGCCTAGCTATTTTTTTTTTTTTTTTGTAGAGACAGTGTCTCAATATTGCCCAGGCTGGTCTCGAACCCCTGGGCTCAAGTGATCTTCCCACCTTGGCCCCTCAGAGTGCTGGGATTACAGACATAAGCCACCACAACCAGCCTAAAACAAACGTTTAAAAAATGTATTTATTAATTTATTAAAGAAATAACAATAAACCCACTGCACAATAACATAACTTTTTATGAATAATAACTATATTCTTTAATACAAAAAATTTAAAAAGAAAAGTAGCATTTTACATTTTTGCAAGTCTCTTAAATTTCTGGTTTAATAGAAGACAGTTGTATCCACTTCTGCCTTAAACATGTTGCATTGTTGTTTTGATTTAATTATATAAAGAAGAATATCCAGCCACATACAAATGTAGTTGGAAAAGGGTGGAATATCCTAGTAGCCTTTTCACATAATTGAAGCCATTCTTTTTTGATACTCTACCAAAACAAGTGGAAGTTTCTTAAACATTAGTTGCACTGTGGAATCAGAAACCACAGTGAACATTTCAGTGAACATTTTATACTCTGATCACTAACATCCATTAGTCTGTCTTACCTTTTACTCATGCATGATTTTATAATTTAGAAAATATTGACTGAGTTACATAGCTCTTTTAAATGTTGGCATATTTCCTTATACAATATAAAAAAATCATATTTGTTGCTGTTACCACTGATCTCATCAGAAAAGTCTGTAAGTACTGGGAAGCTATCAAGCGCAAATTGGCAGATGGAAATTTTTTTGTTTTGTTTTGTATTTTGTCTTAGAGACAGGGTGTTGCTCTGTTGCCCAGGGTGGAGTGCAGTGGCGTGATCATAGCTCACAGTAGCCTCCAGTTCCTGGGCTCAAGCAATCCTCCCACCTCAGCCTCCTAAGTAGCTAGGACTGTAAGTTCTTGCCACCAAGCTCAGCTACTTTTTAAAATTTTTTGTAGAGATGGAGTTTTCTTATGTTTCCCAGGCTGATCTCGAACACCTGGGGTCAAGCTATCCTCCTGCCTCAGCCTTCCAAAGTGCTGAAGTGCTGGAATTATAGGCATGAGCCACCATGCCTGGCCCAAGTTTTCCAGTATTCTAAAATTCACTTGAAAAACTTAAATTTTATCACAAATACTGTCAGATGTGTTCTTTGAAGTAAAAAGTCCACTTTGTTCATTTTTGAGAAAATGTCTACCAAATACCTAAGTCCCATAATCATGGTTTTTTTCAGTTGACTTTTGAGTAAAATTGTAGCTCAGTGAACAAAGCTGCTAGTTCAGCTCACAACTCAGTTCCACAAGTGCTTTTACTTGAGACATGCTTTAGTATGTGGAGAAAGGCTTGTTACATACTTCCTAATTAGTCCTGCAGAATAATAAAAAGATGTATACTCAGGGTCAAGACTTAATGAAATTAGTCATTTTTATTGATTCATCAAGAACATTCTTAAGTGCAACTGTCTCTTTTTTTTTTTTCCTTTTACTTCAAGTGTATGATGGTGAAGAATACCATTGTATTCTTAGTTTGTTTCCTGAATTGCGCCAAAGCACCAGCAGTTTTAGTCAGCATTGCTTTTACACCTTCAGGGCAAATAGCAACCCAGTGAAAAGGCAAATCACACCTTGTTTGAAAACTATTAGCTATTTGCACCCCTGAAAGAGTCCATAGATCACACTTTGAAAATTGCTTATTCGGTATATGATAAAAATACAAGAATATTTGTGAATTTATACATATATTAGCAGGGCGAGAAGAATGTATTGTGAACTTGAGTCATCTGTTATTCAGCAAGGTGTGTGCTGCTCAGCATCTAGAAGTTATGTTCAAAAATTGAATGTTTGTCCAGTTAAGATTTTGAAAAAAAAAGTTGGATAAACACCACAAAACGATCACCAAGACTGGGCGTGGTGGCTCACACCTGTAATCCCAGCACTTTGGGAAGTCAAGGCAGGTGGATTGCTTGAGTTCAGGAGTTGAAGACCAGCCTGGGCTTGAACATGGCGAAACACCATCTCTACAAATACAGAAGTTAGTCAGATGTGGTGACATGCACTTGTAGTTCCAGCTACTCGAGAGGCTGATGTGGGAGGATCGCTTGGGCCTGGGAGGCGGAGGTTGCAGTGAGTCAGATCGCACCACTGCACTCCAGCCTGGGTAACAGAGTGAGACCTTGTCTAAATATATATATAAAACTGCCATTTGAAATGCTGTGAATTGGATGCATAGAGTAATAATGCCTTCCTAAATGCATCTGGTGCAGTGTTTTCTTAAGGTCCTTAACCTTCATAATAGTTAACTTTGTGAGAAGTAGTTAACTTGTCTCTCAGAAACCTAGTGTGTTTGGTTTTAAAGGGTGGTGTACGGAAGAGGGCCAGTTGTAGCAGGCAGAAAGAGCTGGCACCTCCCAAGTGATAATAAGTAGGTTCATGGCTTCATATGGGGACTTCTGTATTAGAACGTCAGTTTCTCCAAGCTTTCATCAAGAGTGGTATGAAAGTTGGGCGAAGTGGCATGTGCCTCCTTAGTAGTCATCCCAGCTACTCAGGAGGTTGAGCCCAGGAGTTTGAGGCCAGCTTGGGCCACATAGCGCAACCCTGTTTTATGAAGATGAAACAGATTAAATTTAGAAGACCAGAGAACATGTATTCTCTGCAATTATCAAAGTTACTTATTAATCTGAGAAGCTGAAGGATAAAGGATTTGATAGACTATATAATAATTTTTAACAAAGAAAAAATAATGTTTAAGTCATTGATGAAAGAATTGGTTATGGATCACATGTACTTTTGCTGGAATAATAAAGCTACACAGGAACTTTTAAGATGATGTGGTATTATGGAGGAGGGACTAGGATTCAGGAGCTTCAGTTTTAGTCGTAATTCTAATATTAATTTACTATGTGAACTGGCTAAATTATTTAATCAGTAGAGCTTTAATTTCCTTCTCTGTAGAATTACAGGATTGGACTAAATCTCTAAAGATAATCTAACTTCATGCATCAGTACAGTCAAATACATGAAATACCCAAGTAAATTATCTAGAGGAATTTTTGAACTTTCCCTTTTACGAGGTTTAAGGATTCTTTTGGAAATAAAGAACAAATTCACTAGGAATTAGCATTAGGTACATACTTGCCCCCTGGCTTGCACTGATGTTGTTCTTAAACTTTTCTGATCCAAAAGGCTTATAAGATAGTTTATTATGTTGCTTTAGTGGGGTTTTGATTATGTCAATGAAAAAAAAAAGTTCATGGAAGGTAAAGGAAATTGACAGTTCCATTAAGAACAGATGTTTTACATTATATTTAGAATGAATTGTATGCTGCAGGAAGATTGAAGTACCGTGGGACATGTATCTCGTTTGCCACTATCTCCTGAAAAGAGTGTTGATACATAACCAAGCTAAAACCATTAGTGTGCATATTTGAGTGTCTTAGAATAAATGATGCACCTAAAGTTCACTCTGTTAGCTTTAACAGATGTGCCCTAGGTTCTAAGCCTAATATTTTTGTCAGTTAATAGTAGCTAAGAATTTTGTTTTTAATTTTAAGAAGGACCACCTGATGTGAAGTCTGATTTGCTTTCCTCTGGTAATTTATATTCAGATTCAACCTTGAAAAAGCACTAAGGAAATTTGTCTGTGATTCCTACTGATTGTCTTAAAATTTTGTTTTCTAACATATTAGCATAGCTTTTTCTTTAGGATCTCTGGGCTATATATGGATCACTTCACCAAATCTAAGTAGATTGAATTATCTATTTCTTTATGTCTTGGAACACATTTATAAATATGAAGACCTTCCTTATTTTTATTCAGAATGTATATTGTAATTGCATATATATAACTAATTTGTACTTAGATGAATACCTTTATCTTTTCTGTATTTAGAGATACCATATTTGTTTCCTGTTTTGGTTTTCTGTGAAAAATGGCCTTTTTTTCCTCTTAAGAAGAACAAACAACTTTATTATAAGTCTAAACTTAGATAAGGTTTGGGGTTTTGGTTTATTTTAGGCATGTTTCTCCCCAAGGGACACCGCCTTTTTGTTTCAGGCAGGTGCAGAAACAGACAGCTATGATGCTGGTGCTTTCCAGCCTCCTCTCCCTCCCTGTATCAGACAGCATGCATCCCGCCAGTAAAAGGGCTTTGAAGGTGGGAGTGCCTTTGAAAAGGGTATGTCTTTACTGATTACTGATATGTTCAGAAAATGTCTATTAGTAGACCATTTAAGCATTTATTAAAAGAGGATCTGTAATCTCTTTTAAAGATTATCTTACTTATAAAGTTGTCCAAGTTGTTTTGCAGTTTGTATGCAAACTAGCACATTTTGAGTCTGTGTCATCTAAGATGGCAGTTTATTTTGAAGCATGGCTGTCAATCATGTAGTAAGCCAATGTTTAAATAATTGCCTGGGTTAATTGCTTTTCTTTTAATTATAGAAATGAAACAGTGCTTTGATTTAATTTTGTTGTATTAATCCCTTAGCATGGCTGAAAGCAATGCTGTGAACTAATTTATCCCAGCATTGCATGTCACCAAAGGAGAAACTGATTTGGCCCTGTTTTTTCTTTTTTTCTTTTGAAATTGACTCTTCATGTGCATTGTTTATCTATGTCATGAATATAAATATAGGTGAAGGCAGAGATAGTTATTTAAATCAGTGTTCTTTTATCATGACTGAGGAATATGTTAAAAAAGCTAGTCTGGTAGTTTTCCTTGAGGCATTTTGTTTTGTAGGTTGACTAAATTAGTGAAAAAAAGAATTAAACAATTATTATCTACTTGGTATTTCTCTGCTCTTGCGTACTAATTTACAATTTTTGAAGATAATAAATACCAAATCATTGCAGAGTTTTTTTCTTTACATTTAAGCATATAGCATTCCTTTTAAGCATATCACTTGGGATATATTCTGACTAATACCCGGATCTGCTGAACCATCTCATCACCCTTCCTGTTAGATCATCTAATGGTGATGCCTACTTCCCTTGTCTTTAAGGTATGATTCCTGGAGACCCTTTCCTTTTATCAAACAATCTTCCTTTTACTTGACCCAATGTTTCCAGGGAAGTAAAAATATTTATTTCCGTAATACAACAATTTTGAAGCATCTTTTTTTTTAAGTCACAAATAGTCAGTTCTGACATCTAGTAGTGTAGTCAGATGCTCATTTTGGTTAATTAACATTTACTGTTTATGTTCCATTCAAGTGTATTATTTTTGAAGAATTAAAATATACAAAAATATACTTGTTAACTTTTCTTTAGCATTGTTTGTCTTTATTGATTAATAAAGTACTTTATAATCCATTAGAGTTTTTATGTTACAATCGAAGAATTTTAGGCCTGATAGAGCTTTCTGATAAAAACTTATTAATTTGATATATTTAATTCTACATTGAATTAATCTTTATTTGGTTTTGAGGCCTTGTTTTTAAACAGATGTGCATCCTTGTTTGGGAAAGAAATAACTGACCTTGCATAATTAAGCTTTTTGTCTGCTTTCTCCTTTAATTTACTTCTGGAGCAGATATTCTCCAGAATTCAGAAGCTTTTGTTATTTTCGAAATTTTGTATTAATGAATAGTAGCTCTCTCCTGAAGTTTCCAATAGAGAATAAAATAAAGCTCACAATGAATTATAGGTAGTCACATGCTTCTAGAGTGAGTTTACATTTTTGCTTTTAACTTTTTTCTTTAGTAAGTATACATGTGTATGTATATACACATAAACACACACAAATTACCTTAGAAGTTCAGAGTAAGCAGCCCTGGATCATAAACTGCATAAACTGTTGTTTGAGTAGCACTTTATAGTTTGTAAAATGATATCTATTCTTACTTAGTCATTTACATAGCCCTGTGAAGTAAATATTCTAATTAACCCTAATTTTTCAGGTGATAAAATTGGGGATCAAACAGATTCAGAGATTTGTCTGATGTAGTAAAGCTGAGACTCAACTCTAGATCTTTGTACTTATGTCTTTCCCTCTTTCCAACATTTAATGCGTTTTAAAATACCTTAATGATTACCAATTTATTTGTATTTTCTCTACTAATAATTCCTCGTGTGCTTTATGGAGATTAATTACTCAAAGACATCCTGCATACAGCATACTTAGCACATAGCTCAGCACATTTTGAGCACTTAAACTGCTTCTAGGACACCCCAATAGGACAGTCACAGGCACCCAAACTTAACACATCCAAAACTGAATTCAGCATTGCGGGATTGCAGGAGGTGGGTGTGCGTAGTTGTCCACTGCTCAGGACAAATGTGATTCCTGCCTTCCTAGAACTTTCATGGTACTCTGTGGAGCCAGCTAGGGAGGCAGATATGAAATAATTATAGTATAAATAATGCAATTAAGTGTGGTAACTGGCACAAGGCAGGATAGAGCATAAAGACTCTAACAAGGATAACTGCTTACCTAGCCTGGTGGTCAAAGAAGGCCTCTCTTGTATGATGAGGAGTTACTGAGGCAAGAGATGGGTAGAGAGCAGGGAAAGGATTGCACTGGGAGAGAAAATAGCTTATCTCAAAGCCTTGAGATGAGAGTTAACCATGGCATGCTCATGGGAACTGAGAGAAGTTGAAGATGGCAACAGGAATGAGGGTTGGGAAAGAGTAGCTGAAATAAGCCCATTAAGATAGACCAGGACCAGGTTATGCAGGGTGTAGTAAGCTATGTTAGGCATTTCAGATTTTATCCTGAGCCATGAGAAACCATTGCAAGTTTAAGTTGAAGAGATCACTCTGACTGTAGAAAGTGGACTGGAACAACAGCAGAAATTGGGAGACTATTTCGAGTCTCCCACACTAGTTAAGAGACAGCATGGTAGTCATCCAGATGGGATGATAGTTAGACTGGATGGTGACAGTGGAAATGAGTGAAGTAAAGTGATGGATTCAAAAAAGTTTAACGAAGAAGATCTTTATGAAATTACAAGACCAAAGGAGGATTTAGTAGTAAATTAAGAACAGATATAGAAAGGAAGAACATGTGTTGTCTAGTGAGTTTGGAGAGACCATGAGAGCTCTCCAAGCAGAGATGCTGAAGAAGGCATCTGACTTTATGGGTCTTGTGCTGACAGAAGAAAAGTCTGGGCTGAAGTTTAAATTAGAATTGCTTGTGTCATGGGAACTGAGATCAATCACCTTGAAAGAAAGTAGGGTGAGAAGACCTATGACCAAAGTTTTGAAGTCCAACATTTTAAAATTGACAGACGGATAAGTCAGAGAAAATTGAGAGAAAAAGTGTTTCAATGATACCTTTTAGGAATTATCCTGCTTTCCTTCAGATTTCCTCATCTGCTACTTGGTGTGAAGACTTTATAAGTATTTATAAATATAAATACTTCCATAATTAGATATAACTGGCTTATAATACAAATGCCTCTTCAAACAACTCCTTGATTCGTTAGCCTTATTAAAAGTTTTGCAGCAAAATAGAACATCAGAAAACCATTTCTGCTTTCAACTGGGGGAACTTGGAAAGCGGTGGGAAAAAGCAGGAAGCCTCTGGATGCCTAAAGTGATAAAAGCATTAGTCAATGGTTGGAGACCAAAAAGGAATCCCTTTTAAGTTAGTTGTGGAGAGTGATTTTGAGAATCAAGTGAAATAAGGTAACGTGAGAAGTTTTATAAAAAAACGAAGTGTTAGTTTTTACCTGAGATCATATAGTGAATGAGTAGTAGAGTCAGGGACCCAGGGAATGGGCTGAATGAGGTGCAGTCAGATGATTGGTGTGGATACATTTTTATTCCAGGCCGGGTGTGGTGGCTCACGCCTGTAATCCAAGTACTTTGGGAGGCTAAGGCGGGCAGATCACCTGAGGTCAGGAATTCGAGACCAGCCTGACCAACATGGACAAACTCCATCTCTACTAAAAATACGAAATTAGTTGGGCATGGTGGTACATACCTGTAATCCCAGCTACTTGGGATGCTGAGGCAGGAGAATTGCTGGAACCTAGGAGGCAGAGGTTGCAGTTAGCTGAGATTGCACCATTACCCTCCAGCCTAGGTGAAACTCCATCTCAAAAAAAAAATAAAAAATTTTTTTGATTTTGGTTTTTTGGATATGTGATGTTGCCCCATCATCTTGGTTTGCAAAACAGCTAGTATGGCTAGGAAAGTAATTGTTCTAGGAAAAGGAGACTTCTAGATAATAAAAAATTCAACAATTTAGCATTTTTAGTGGCATATTTTTCTTTTTTCTTTTTTTTTGAATTTTTTTTTAATACTTTAAGTTCCAGGATATATGTGTAAAATGTGCAGGTTTGTTACATAGGTATAGGTATACATGTGCCATGGTGGTTTGCTGCACCTATTAACCCATCATCTATGTTTTAAGCCCCACATACATTAGATGTTTGTCCTAATGCTCCTCCTCCCCTTTCTCCACCCTACCGCCTGACAGGCCCCAGTATGTGTTGCTCCTCTCCCTGTGTCCATGTGATCTCATTGTTCAACTCCCACTTATAAGTGAGAACATTAATGGTGTATTCATATATTTCACATCTTCCCAATCTTAATGAGTTGTAGCTTTTTGTTTATTTCTTGGGATCATCATTGTAAGCATCAGTTACTGTATTATCCTAGAAATGCTCCCTGGGGTTCCTAGATGGGGTAGGGATGTGTGCCCCTTTAGTTAAGTATTCTAGGATAGTTGGTGTTTTACACCCTTTCTTCATGGCCTATGTTCATTCTTCCTTGTCTCTACACTTGGTGAGTTTGCATCTTGCCACACTCTTTTTGTTACTCTCTCTTCTTTCTAAACCTTGTCACTTAGCTTATACACAGAACTTGGCTTTTGTGAACTATCAGGGTCAATGTGTTCCTTTTCCTTCTTTCCTGGTTAGGGAACACACTGATCTCACCCTTTTCAATTTTCAATCTTGTTGTGGATGAGTTGCTTTTGTATACAATTTTTGGAATTTGAGAGTGTTTAATGCCTGAGTCACTAATCAAGAAAATGCTAATGTGTGCAAATCTGGCTTCCAAAACCGAATGAGAGAAAGTTCTTTATAGAAAAGTCCTAACTAATAAATACAAAAGGAATGATAAAATTAGAAATTGCTATTTTAGTTCCTTTGTTGAAATAATAGGCCCTTAGGCAATACTAAAATGGTAAAAAGTTGATGGGACACTTTAAATGGAGGGATCAGGCTGACTCCCCCAAACTCCAGTAATTGATAGTAACATCATTAAAAGTAGGGCATGCAAACACTATGTGCCTTCTAATATGGTATATCACAGGGCCCAGCCAACTTTTCCTGTTAAGGGCCAGATGGTACTTATTCTTGACTTTGAGGACAACGTGCCCTCTAGTTGCAGCTAGAAAGCAGTCTTAGACAAATACATAAATGAATGAGTGTGTGACTGTGTTCCAATAAAACTTTACTTACAAAACAGGCATTGGGCTGGATTTGGCCCATGGGCTGTAGTTTGTAGACCCCTAATATAATAGGAAGTGCATAGCACCAGATTTGAAGTCTTCTTGTCAAAACAAACCTGCATCAGATCAAAACTCCAAGTCTAATCATACTTTTCAGGAAATATAGGAAATAAAGGAACAAGTTAAATGACATGTAGAATCCTGACTGTGGGCATTTTGTAGGACAGATAATCTGGTTTCTCAAGTAAATCAGTGCATAACAAAAGGGGTAAAAGAAGCTCCTTTGTGGGGGAAAAAGAATCGGATGTGATATGTACAATTGGAATTCTTCATCATAAAGTAGATCTTTGAGATAATAGGGGAAATTTGAAATTTTGATGATTTTACCCCAATAAACAAGTATATAGTAGGTAAGTGGAGCTAGATGAAACAGTTGGCAAAATGTTGATAATTGTTGAAACTGGATGATAGATACTTGGGGATTTATTAATCTCTTTACATTCTATAGGCTTGAAATTTTTTATAACAAGTTAGAATAAAGTTGAATGTACCCCAAAAAGTGTGTGAGTCAGTTGGGGAGTGGGGTTGGCTACGTAGAAAAACAGGGAAGTATCAAATGGGAAAATTTTTTCTTATAGTTAGAGGAATTTTTGTTTTTTGTTGCTGTTGGTGCTCATTTTAGTAGTAGTACTTCCTTTATTTTCTCATATGAAATTCCTTTCTCCACTTGAAAATTAAGGTTCTTATTATTCCATTTTAATTTCAGATAGAGGTCCCTGATTACATGTGCTGCTGATATTCATTGTACCACTAGATTTTGTTGAGAAACTGAATTACTTTGCTAAACTGCTTTGTTATTACACAGATAGACTCTGGATCTTTGGTACTGAGTTTGCTAGCATCTTTTATTTTAAATTATGAACAGGGAAAAACAAAGAATATAAATACAAAAATTTAGACTTTTTAAAATGACTTAAGGGAGAAGCAAGTCACACAGTGAGTTTGAGATGCAGAGCAGCGAATCAGAACAAATAGCTGCTTACATGAACAAATCAGTGGGATGTGAAAATACATCACCGTAACCTACATTTTTTTCTACCAAGAGATTTGCAGCTGACTAACGGGTGACTCATTCCTATGCTTAGGGGGTGAGGTAATGCTATTGTGAAGGGTGATGTCATCTCTGTACCTGAACTGCATGCATATATCGCTTCTGTGGCTCTCAAGGAAAAGCTCCATCTGCTTTCACATATGCATCCTGAAAGACTTGACAAAGATTGGCACAAAGGTCAGCAGCCATGTGTATGACTCATAAGCAACCAATTAGTGAAGAGCAGCTATTTAAAAGTGAACTTTTAAAATCATAATCCAGAAATATGACATGACGATTCATTATTGAATCATAATGCCTTGTTGTTGTTTTGTGTTTTGCATTTATTGAGTTAATGCTGTTGAGCATTTAACTTTTAAAATAAGGCAGTTTTCTCAGTATGGTCAATCATGTCAAATCTTCTTGGTTCTTTAAACTGTATTTTTAATTGAAGATAAGGTTGGTTGGTTTTACTTTTGGTGGTGCGGAGATCATCCTTAGGGCAGAAACAGAATTTATTCTGTATTAGTTTGACAGTTGATTTTTGCACTTAGGGGACATTGTATTCCCTAAGGACCTGCTACTGCTTTAGAGAAAAAGAGGTTTTTAATGGAAGAAGAATTAAGAGGAAATAATAAACGCTGTTTGCTGCAGACACACTTACTCCTCTTCCTCTTTTAGTCATGCACACCTGCTTTCTCTGTTTGTACTTTAACCTAATATTGCTGTTGAGATGACCGATTGAAATATCTATTTTTAACTTTATTATAATTTGAATCTAGTCTTCTGATAAATAAAATATAGAATATTTAACATAATATGGAGGTAGATAATGGTAAATACTTGATTTTCTATCTGATATGTAACTCAAAATAGAAGATCATATTGGCTAAATACTACAAATTGTTATTATAGGTTATGTGCATAATGCAACCTAAATTTGTTCTAATGGCAACTTCAAGTTGGAGATTTTACAAAAGATAGAAAGGTTTTAATTTTTGACAATAAAATTTGTTATCTATTACCAAGAAATAGAAGGAAACAAAGAATAAAGTAGTAATGCTAAGACTCTAAGGTAGTATTAGGTAAGGTACATACCAGTGTCACTTGAGAACTTATTAAAAATCAAATTTTTTTTCCAGTAAGGAGTAATAGGAATTTTTAGTGTCTAGAATTATGGTAAACCTTCATTTAATGATATAGTCTTGAGTTTAACTATAGAGCTCTTGGCAAGACTCTTGAATACCTTTCTTTTATTTTTAAACTCTTGTTTGGAAATAATTTCAAACTACAGACAGTTGCACAAATAAACGTGGTACCAAAAAAGAAAAAAAAAAAAACCTTATATGCCCAGATTTTACCTACCCAAACCTGGTTGCCTGCTTTATTATTTAAATATGCTTGCCTGTGTCCTCTTGCTCACTTCACTCTTCTCCCCCATCCCCTCATACACACTTGTTTTTCTTGAAATATTTGAGGATATGTTAAATATACATCATGTTCCTTTACTCCTAAATACATCGGTGTATATCTCCTAATAGAGATATTCTCTCACATAATTACAAAAGTAATTTATCAATTTGTATTTTTTAAGCTTTATCAATTTGTATGAATACAATACCATTCATATATGAGTTTTGTCAGTTCACTTAATAACATTCTTTATAGCATCCTCTACCTCTAATACAGCATCTAGTCTGGGGTCAGATATTACATTTACTTGTTACATTAGCCTCTTTTTATCTAGATTTTTTTTTTCCACAGCCTTTCTTTGTCTGACACTGACATTTTTGAAGAATATGGTTTCTCTGTTATTTTATTTTAAAAATGGAATTTTCCTCACTTTGTGCTTGTCCGATGTTTCTTTGTGCTGAGATTCAGGTTGTACATTCTTGGCTGGAATGCTACATAGGTGATGTGGCCCCTCTCAAGGCATCTAACTCTCATTGGTGATTTTTACTTTTGGTTATCCAATCAAGGTATTATCTCCACTATATAATATATAACTTTTGTTTTTTAATTTCTTGTAACTAATAAGTACTCTGTAGGTAGACACTCTAGACCATGTAGATATTCTGTTCTTCATCAAAATTTCCACCTCAATTTAGCACCGTTGCTGATTCTGGTCTGACCTAGTCTTTACTGTGATGGTGGCAAAATGCTATTTCTTCCAACTCCAGCCCTTCCTTTTCCCTCATATATTGTTTATTTTATCTGTTTGCTATTGGTATGAATGTGTGAATTCCTATTTTTTAAAATTCAGTACTTAATTATTTTGGTGCTTAAATTGTCCCAGATTTGGCCGGTGGCATGCCCCCACCCTTTTTGAGCACATCCTTGCTTTTTGAAAGAATAAGATGGTAAAGTCTCATCTTGCATCTACCCTGCCCTAGCCCTGGAATCCACCATTTCTTTGAGGATCCCTGGTTCCTTTTGGTGGAGAATGGAATTAGATAACAAAATTTGGGCACCAGTATGAGTGCACTACTTTTACAGCTACTGTATAAATATAAAGGTATAAAGATTAGCAGACCTGATAAGTGTTTCTTGGAGGTACAGTGAATAATTTGTTAGAATATCATGGTGTCTCGGATTATAGTTAAAACAAAAAGCAAAGTTAAGGAATGGGAAGATTTTTATCAGCAAACTTACATTGCCAAAATTTTCTTAGACTTCAAAGCAAAAATATATATGATCCTAGGTTGAAGGCCGGATAGGATTTCTGTGAACAGAGTTGGTACAGAAGGATGTTCCAGAGAGAAGAAATGACATTGACAATGACATAACTGAACAATATCAGTAACATTAAATGTTGTGTTTAAATAAATGCCTGATTTCTACCCATTTGGGGAGAAGTAAAAGACAGGGATGAAAGGTTTGTTTAAGGTCAGATTTAGAGGACTTGGATGTCCTCTAAAGGATTTTGGATCTTTAGGATTTGGTGTCTTTATTAAGATGATAATCGCTGTTTTTTAATAATGTCATAACAAGCTTAACTCAGACTCTAAAAGATTAATCTGGAAGATATATAGAAGATAAAGGAAATTTCCAGTTAAGAACTGTAAAGAGGCTATTATAGTAGCTCAGGCAGAAGCTAATAAGGATTTGACCTGGAAAATGAAAGAAAGAAATGAATTAGAATAGTGGTTTTTTAATCTGTCCTCCAAAACCCCAGGTTTGGGGGCAAAGTAGATGTGTGAGTTGAAAACCAAATGAGAACTCTCAGTTACTGTATGCAAGGTTTCAAGTATACTTTAAAGAAAGCCTTCTGCTACTTAAAGAACAAAAAACTATGGAAAGAAATTTTGTTAACTCATACTTCTTTCGTATTCCCGTTTCCTGAAGTTTTGAGCCTGGATAATCAGGAAAATAGTTGTGTCATTAATTGATGTAGATCAACTTATACATTTTTTAAATGCAAAGGTCAATGCCACAAAGACATGTACTAAAACTTTTACTGAAGAGATAAGATATTCTTGGCCAGAGAGCTTGGAATTATCCTGGACTCCATTCTTTTCTCATGCCATGAAGAGAATGCGCTATGAAATCCTATTGGCTTTACTCTCGATTATATCCCAAACCTGACCACCTTAAACAGCTCAACTGCTTATCAACTAATCTCTTACCTTCCACCTGCTCTCTCTACCTCCACCCTTGCCTCTCAGCCTGTTCACTTTCCTTGTGGTTTTTCAAACGTGATGGGTTACTTCCATCTAAGAGCCTTTGCAAAGCCTGGCCTGACCTGGTTAACTCTCTCATGTATAAGACTTTGCCTAAATGTTACTTTCTCAGTGGGGTCTACCCTGATTTCTTTATTGATAATCCACACTCCACCCCATGCATATTTACCATTCTTCCTTTATCTTGTTCCATTTTTTAAATGGCATTTATCACCTAACATACCATATAATTTACTTATTTACTAAGTTATTTGTCTTGTGACACCAGAGTTTAAGCTTCACAAAGGCAGTGATTTGTTTATTTTGCTCACTGATCTATCCCAACCATCAGAATGTGCCAGGCCATAGGTAGGCCCTTAATAAACATTGTTAAAAGAAGGAAGGGCAACTGAGAACACAAAATCAGTAAGCTTAGTTACCAGGCTTCTAGCTCATTGCAGATTTGAGAAAGCAAATAAAAGAAGGGATGGGATACTGCTTGAGTCAGTATTTTCAAACCTGTGTTCCTTGGAGCTGAGTCAATGGCAGTAATTGGCCTTGATAAAAATAGCCCTAGAAAAATACTGCACATGTTGTCTATTTACTAGAAAATCATATTACACGTTAACATGTTAATGGCTATAGGAGCTCCTATAGTAACCTGTTCTTGAACTCACTTGGTCATAAAACTCTCTTCTGGTAGTTTACCTACCATTATGGGACCCTCTTGGCCCATGGTAAACTGAGTTTGAGAAAAACCTTACTGGAGTACTGTGTGTAGGGCCTGGGAGTGGTTGGCAGTTCTTTTAAATTACTTTTGGTTGATGGACTGTGCTGTCATGTGCTACCAGAAGGAGGCTGGAGTACATCAGGCTCAAGACTCCAGCTCTTAATTACTATTCTTTAAACCATATGACCCTTTTATTTTTCTGGGAGAAATAAGAAAAAAAGTAATTAAAGTTATGGCCCTTTTAAAAAGTTTCTTCTGTTTTAGGTATTTGGGAATAAGATGATCATTCCTTCCCTGGATGGAGACCTCTTCCAGTGGGACCGAGACCGTGAGAGCATGGAAACAGTTCCTTTCACAGTTGAATCACTTCTTGAATCTTCTTATAAATTTGGAGATGATGTTGTTTTGGTTGGAGGAAAATCTCTTACTACATATGGACTCAGTGCATATAGTGGAAAGGTAAGTGAAAATGCTGAATTTACTTTGGGGAAATCAGAATAAATTAAGATAGAAAAAATAATTGATTAAACTATACTTATTACTAGTTGAGGTTTACTGTAATTTTCCCCTAATGTTGTCATTTATTTTAATAAGAGAACTGTGACATAGGAAGGGGAAACTAGTAACAATAAATGGCAGAGTCAGGAAAAGCAGGAGGAAGAGAATTTCTAAATATGGTCTACTGTGTCTCAGGTGCTTTTTTTTTTTTTTTTTGAGACAGAGTCTCACTGTGTTGCCCAGGCTGATCTCAGCTCTATTCCACGCCCCCTCAGGTTCAGGTGGGTTCAAGTTTATCTCGTGCCTCAGCCTCCTGAGTTGCTAGGATTACACACACGCTCCAGCATGCCTGGCTAATTTTTGTATTTTTAGTAGAGACAGGGTTTTACCATGTTGGCCAGGCTGGTCTCTAACTCCTGGCCTTAAGTTATCCACCCACCTCGGCCTCCCAAAGTGCCGGGTTTACAGGCATGAGCCACTGCGCCCAGCCTCAGGTGCTTTTTTTATGCATTATTTTGCAATCTTCACCATCTTCCTAAGGGTAACTTTTTTTTTTTTTGGCTCTTCATTTTGACAGGTGAAGGACCTTCTAAAGATTAATAATAATCCTAATGACAAGAATAATTGCTACTACTCATTTATATAGTTTGATCCTATAATAAGCTGATCGAAAAGGAAAGTTTGCACTCATTTTATGGATGAGGAAACTGTGACTTTAAAGGTTCAGAGACTTCCAGGGTCAGATTTAATTTAGATCTATCTGACAGCAAAGTCATGCTGTTAATAACCTAGACTTTCTCCAACATTGGCTATTGAGATATGATTATAACATAATCTGCTTCTAAGATTAGGTCTTATAAATCCATTATTAAGAGTAACTAATTAAAAACATCCTTTCAGCCAGGCGGGTGGCTCAAGATTGTAATCCTAGCACTTTGGGAGGCCACGGTGGTTAAATCACTTGAGGCCAGGAGTTCAAGACCAGCCTGGCCAACATGGTAAAATCCCATCTCTACTAAAAATAAAAAAATTAGCTGGGGATGGTGGCACATGCATGCCTGTAGTCCCAGCTACTCAGGAGGCTAAGATATGAGAATCACTTGAACTGGGAGGTGGACGTTGCAGTGAGCTGAGATCACACCACTGCACTCCAATTTGTGCAACAGAGTGAGACTCCATTTTAAAAAAATAACAAAAATAAATAAAAACATCCTTTCTTCAAAGGTAAAAAATAAAAATCTTTGTAACCCTTTAACACCTTGACATGTAAACATTTTATATACAGACTTGAACTAAAATAAGGAAGAATAGAAACATGATCTTTTTACTCTTGATTTTTTTCAACTGTAAAAATTCCTTATCTAAGTGTTAGGCCCATAGCACTTTCTTGCTCTTGCAGATGCTTTTCTGCCTTCTCCACTCATCTGCATCTGCATTGTATTGAGGAGGCCATGCCATCCTGTCTGGCCGTTTTTTGAGCAAGCACTTCAATCTCTGTTTACTTCAGTAGTGTCGTCTGTAAACAACAGGATTGAAACCGATCACCTGGTTTTCTGATTTGGTACGCTGCTACATAATTCTGATATTATAGAAGGTATGCTTCGATTTTAGTTTGGATCATACTAAGTCTTTTTTCTTTTAGTGAAAATTTGAGGGAGTTACTTTTGAATACAAAAAGCTATCAGAAAAGTTTCAAATTTTTAAAAACCAAATACTTCTATTATACAGAAACTCTAAGGTTGATTTTTTTTAACTCACCTGAGATTTTATTAATGGTATTGTTGCAGAGCTATCACAAGTGCCTATCCATTTCTTCTTGTATATTCCATGGAAATCCCCAAAGCAAGGCTAAAATTATGTAAACCCTTAAAATCATTCCCTGAAATAAATATTAATTGGTACTGTCATGGTTCTAAATAACTCATTTCAGGAGTTAGTAATCTAACTGATGCTGCTTCTTATTTGAGTATTTCACGCACATTTCCTTAGTTTCCTTTCGCTTTTTAAAAATTACAGAGATTATTTTAATATTTCTGATCTCTTATGAATTGTTTTCTTTTACTAATTTTGTATCTAATTTTGTCTTTTCAGGTGAGGTATATCTGTTCAGCTCTGGGTTGTCGCCAATGGGATAGTGATGAAATGGAACGAGAGGAAGACATCCTGCTTCTACAGCGCACCCAAAAAACTGTTAGAGCTGTCGGACCTCGCAGCGGCAATGAGAAGTGTGTATTCAGATAGTATTGCTGTTGGTATTATTTAGAAATACATCTAATACCAAAATTTATTAGATTTCTGTTTGTGGAGATTTTGTGAACTATTTTGTTGCCTTACAAACTTTTTTTTTTTTTTTGAGATGAAGTCTCGCTCTGTTGCCCAGGCTGGAGTACACTGGTGCGATATTGGCTCACTGCAGCCTCTGCCTCGCAGGTTCAAGTGATTCTCCTGCCTCAGCCTCCCGAGTAGCTGGGATTATAGGTGTATGCCACCATACCCGGCTAATTTTTGTGTTTTTAGTAGAGGTGGGGTTTCACCATGTTGGCCTGACTGCTGTCGAACTCCCGACCTCAAGTGATCCTATGTGGTCCCTAAAATAAAAATGGTTTCATGGTTATTAACATTCTAAACTGAACTTCTCACCATATGCTTCAGGCTATGGTAACCACAGGGGTTCCCATGTGATGGCTATTAGTTTAGTCTCAAGTTAGTGGTATTTTTATAGCAACCTCATCACTCGAAGTTCTTTGAATATAGAAAGATGTTAAGACAAAATTAATGTGTTTCTTTGAGCTTGAACCTATTTGACTCTCTAATTATGTCTAGTAGGTAGTTTCATAGTTTGTCTGATTATCCCAATTTTAAAATAATCATTTTACCAAATTTTCTTGAAATATTAAAACATTTAGCCTAATACCTTTCTATTTCCTTCTTTAAATAATGAGCCCCTTATGTAATTTTTATATTTAAATATATGATTTTAAAATGTGATACCTAAATTAGATATGCTGATCTTACATCACATGCTTGATTTTTAAAAATATTTGTTTTGAATTGCTTGTGTGTAAAAATAACTTTAGATTCCATCTTTATTTTTTGAAAATGAACCAGACTTTCAAGTTCTGTCTGATCTGATGCAGTGTAATTCAGTTTCCTGAAAACTGTTCTCTCAAACTCAGTTAAGAATGCATTTATTCTTTTTGCTTTGGACTATGAATAGGGCTTTGCATTTGCAGACAACTTGACCTTCTTTATCCTGGCTGGATTTTGTTTTTTATAAATGTTAGAGTGCTCACTGGGAGCTTAGCCACCATAGCAGCAGATGTCCAACTTAACAGAATTTCGAGTTACTAGAATAGGAAAGATCTGGGGTCCTAAGATCCATGATTCTTTAAAATATAATTATTTCAATAAATGTTAGAATTCTTAACTGTGTCATTTTATATCTAAGTGATAAGACGCTATACTCTCAATATTTGAGTGATTTTTCTGTTTACTAATTATAGAGGAAATGTTATTTTTGCCACTTCATGGATAAGGCTGCTGAAACTTACTTAGGAAAGGTGACGTTGATTGATGTATTTTGGGAAAATCACTCTGATGTAGAAGTGCAAACATTTGTACCTTTTTGAGAGAAAAAATCTATCCCTTAGCTGTTGTAAGGGACACATCAGTCAGTCCACAACCCTCAGAACCATTGTCTGAAAGGTCAGGACAGAGTTCTTGCGGGCCCTCTTGTGGCATAAATCAGCAGAGCACTCCTTTCCAGAAGGTTATGTTGAGTTGTTCTTTTTCTCATTACATAATTTTAGTATTTGCTTCTTCAATATAGAAGAGTTCTGTGTTATTTTGTCCGCTTATTTAAATGTAAATTTCTAAAACACACCTTTGTAAATTTAAGGTGGAATTTCAGTGTTGGCCACTTTGAACTTCGGTATATTCCAGACATGGAAACTAGAGCCGGATTTATTGAAAGCACCTTTAAACCCAATGAGAACACAGAAGAGTCTAAAATTATTTCAGATGTGGAAGAACAAGAAGCTGCTATAATGGACATAGTGATAAAAGTTTCAGTTGCTGACTGGAAGGTTGTGGCATTCAGTAAGAAGGGAGGACATCTAAAATGGGAGTACCAGGTACCTAACACCACTGAAGTTTTATAAATATGTTTCTTCCTCTCCCAGTTTGACCAAAATTATTGAGTGGAAGGCAATTACTGCCACTTGGGGCTCTCAGCTTGTTCTCTGTGCTGATTTTTGAAATGTGTGATTTTTAAATGGTCTTTTATGGGTTGGAACTACATAACTACTGCTTAAATTATTTAAGATCTTTTTTCCCTTTTTGTTTAGTTTTGTACTCCAATTGCATCTGCCTGGTTAGTTAAGGATGGGAAAGTCATTCCCATCAGTCTTTTTGATGATACAAGTTATACATCTAATGATGATGTTTTAGAAGATGAAGAAGACATTGTAGAAGCTGCCAGAGGAGCCACAGAAAACAGTGTTTACTTGGGTGAGTAAATGTATCTCATCTAATGGTAGTACACATTCTTACATTGTTCCTTCCTACTTCAGGAGTGCCTGTAGTAGTTTTAAATCCTAATATCCTCTCTGATTTGGGTTGCCCTTAAGATTTATACATTGATTTCCATTCCTGCTACTTTCCCATTTGTCCAATTATGAATTTTTTTTTTCTTAACGGAGATGGAGTTTTGCTATTGTCACCCAGGCTAGAGTACAATAGCGTGATCTCGGCTCACTGCAACCTCTGCTTCATGGGTTCAAGCAATTCTTCTGCCTCAGCCTGCTGAGTAGCTGGGATTACAGGTACCCGCCACCATGCCCGTCTAATTTTTGTATTTTTAGTAGAGATGGGGTTTCATCACGTTGGCCAGGCTAGTCTTGAACTCCTGACTTTAGGTGATGCACCCGCCTTGGCCTCCCAAAGTGCTGGGATTACAGGCGTGAGCCACTGCGCCTAGCCCAATTCTGAAATTTTAAATTACTGTCGCACATTCTTTTTCTCTGAAACCTATATTAGAAAGGCTTAGAAATATTCTTATTATATAATATGATTTAAAATTACTCATTGGCTGGGCATGGTGGGACGCCTCTGTAATCCTAGCTACTTGGGAGATTGAGGTGGGAGTATCACTTGACCCGAGGAGTGAAAGGCTACCCCAGACTATAATCATGCCACTGCACTCCTATCTGGGTGATAGGGCAACACTCTATCTATTTCTACATATAAAATATATTTATATGGTTAGCTATATATCCTCAAAGTCTACAATTTTCTGTATATGTATTTGCATCCATATCAGTTTTTGCCCGTCCCCTCTTTAAGATTAGGTTTATTTCTTTTTATCTATATTTGTTTTTACCTATATTTATTTCTTTTTTATCTATATTTCTATATTTGTATTTGCATCCATATCAGTTTGTGCCCCTCCCCTCTTTAAGATTAGGTTTATTTCTTTTTTATCAGTGCATCTGTACAACTGATCTAAAAAATAAAATTCCGGTGTGCTTCTGGGCAGTTGAAAGCCTTTAATATTATAAATGTTTGAAAACTCTTGAATCTAATTGTTTGAACTAGTTTGGATCATCAAATACTCATAAAATTCTATAAGCTCTCTCAGTGTGCCACCCACCTGTCAGTCTGAATGAAAAGCAAGAATTTGAAGGAATAACATGTCATGTATGTTATGATAGTATTTGACTGAATTGTTAGCAGTATTTCTAGAAATATAGGAGTTTAGGTAAACTTTCTTAAGGAGAAAGTTACTTAGTCTAAGCTATTTGTTTCATGAGAGTACAATGACTTCCTATCTTTGAATTTTTCTGCTGGAACCGTTTTCCTGTATTACTGAAAATGTGCTATTATTCAGTGAGAAACATCATATAGACCTTGTGTGTGACTTTCTGTCCCTGTTTTTGATGAATAACCATTGAGTTTATTTTTGAATGCTTCAAGCATGTTTCTTCTTTGACAGAAGTTTTGTAGTATATGTAGAAATAACTGGAATTAATGTAATTTTATCTAATCAAAAAACCTTTTTTTAAAAAATCAGTGCATAATTGACAATGTTCTGGTTGATTCAGGAATGTATAGGGGCCAGCTGTATCTGCAGTCATCAGTCAGAATTTCAGAAAAGTTTCCTACGAGTCCCAAGGCTTTGGAATCTGTCAATAATGAAAATGCAATTATTCCTTTGCCAACAATCAAATGGAAACCCTTAATTCGTAAGTGAATTTGTAAGCTTTTATAAATATTGTTAGTGTTCAGAGACCTAATCCTGACTGTCTTTGCCCTAGTTTTGAATATTGCAGAGATAAGAACTGCTGTATACTTTATATTTTATTGATAAACCATGATGATATTTCACATGTTAATAATGAATTTTTATTATCATTTAGAGCATTATTTCTAGGAAGCAGCAGTTGCTTCTATAAAAATGTTAATAAAATATTTCTCTATTAACATTTTTAGAAACTTAGAAAAACTTTTAATTGTTCGCTGACTATGCCTAACTAACATTTAGCTCTTAACATGTTTATGTTAAGACTATTTAGGTAAGAATTATCTGGTTAACAGATCATGTTCTTTGAGACATGAATGAATTGAAGTCGAACACTGGACACCTACTTCTTTCATTATCTTTCTATACCTTGTATGTGTTTTTTACTACACATGTCATATTATATTTTAATTGTTTAAATGACTCACATTCTCTGTAAGACTGTGTGCTTTTCAAAGACAAGAGCCCTGGGCCATTTGTTTAACTTATATGTTTGAACTGAATTATGGTCAAATATCAGTTTATTCAATTAGTGAACCCATGCATTTTTATTAAAGTAATAACAGTTAAGACTTAAGAAATGTTATTATTAAGAAAATAAAAATTTTCTTTTAGATTCTCCTTCCAGAACTCCTGTCTTGGTAGGATCTGATGAATTTGACAAATGTCTTAGTAATGATAAGTTTTCTCATGAAGAGTACAGTAATGGTGCACTTTCAATCTTGCAGTATCCATATGGTAAGTGTGAGAATATTGAGTTTTATTTATTTTATTTTTTAATTTAAAATTAATTAATAGAATTCAAATGAAGAAAAGTTGATTAGAGTATAGAGAATAAAATATCTTGGGAGACCATTTCATGAATGATTACTAACTATACAAGTTCCAAAGTTAGGTTGCCAGGGTTGAAATCCCATTTTTGCCACATGCTAGGTTGGGCACATCTAGCACCCCTGTGTCTCAATTTCTGTATCTGTAAAGTCATGATAATAATCCTAATATCTATGTATAGAGTTGTTGGGAGGCCTAAATGAGATAATGCATGCAAAGTCTCAGTTAACATCATGCGTGGCACATAGTGTCAGTAAACATTAGTTCTTGTTATTAGCTTTTATTTATCAGCCTATATTATGTAGGCTGTATAGTAGCCGGTATAATGAAGAAAATGTGTTTTTCATAAAACTACATGAAAATGATGCACAATGAGGTTATTTTAATTTCTTACTCAGACAAGAGAAATTAGTGCAAAAGTCAAGAATAGGAGAAATTTGGCATGAAATACATTTCTATGTAGTAAGCAGCAGTTTTTTAAAGTTAGGATATATTCAGATATGAAAATCTTTTGAACAGTTATGCAATTAAGAAGTCCCCAAATCTGCATCAGTAGTAAACACATAGACTCCTCATCAGTTATTACCCTAGATACTAGCACTGGAAAGTTATTATGTAAGTTAAATCGATTGAAAAAAAACAGCTCTGAACTAGAAACAGCAGCCTTTATCTTGATATTGATCAAAAGACAAGGCAGGCCAGGCACGGTGGCTGACGCCTGTAATCCCAACACTTTGCGGGGCCAAGATGGGTGGATCACTTGAGGTCAGTAGTTCAAGAACAGCCTGGCCAACATGGTGAAACCCTGTCTCTACTAAAAATAAAAAAATTAGCCAGGCATTGTGGTGCACACCTGTAGTCCCAGCTACTCAAGGAAGCTCAGGCAGGAGGATCACCTGAGCCCAGGAGGCAGAGGTTGCAATGAGGCAAGATCACTGCATCCCAGCCTGGGCAACAGAGCAAGACCCTGTCTCAAAAAAAAGAAAAGGTAAAAGAGAACTGTATAATCTGACCACATAATACAAAATAGAAAACAAAAAAAGAGAGGCTGTTTTTTTGAGACAAACTCATTTTGACAGCCCAAACTGAACCAAACAGCATGGATGTTTTCCTTTCATTTTGTGAAGGATAATTGGTGGTAAAATTTGGTATTTTATTGATAACCAAGCAAAAGGAAAGCTAAAAATATCTTGAAAGAAGATTGAGTATAAATTCTTCTATTTAAAGAATTGAATTATTAATGAGGTTATGAATGGAGTAGCC
The DNA here is from genome assembly GCA_963573385.1 of Cacajao melanocephalus. Taxonomy (NCBI): domain Eukaryota; kingdom Metazoa; phylum Chordata; class Mammalia; order Primates; family Pitheciidae; genus Cacajao; species Cacajao melanocephalus. The sequence goes on along the minus strand of CAUYLG010054064.1, from coordinate 93,348 downwards.
CTTAGGAGTCTTATTACTTAATATAAAGAAAATTTAATATGCTTATAGGATAAAGGAAAATGTCTATGTTTACAGGAGAAAAATTAGACAAATTAAGATGTTTAAAATGTGTTTAAGATGAAACAAAAGGAATTAGTGTGATCACTTATAGGAAAATAGATATATGTTAATAAAGATGGGCCTATTTTGGATTACCTTTAAAAAAAAACCCTTTTAATGTTTCTGTTTGAAGATAATGGTTATTATCTACCATACTACAAGAGGGAAAGGAACAAACGAAGCACACAGATCACTGTCAGGTTCCTCGACAACCCAAATTACAACAAGAATATCCGCAAAAAGGATCCTGTTCTCCTCTTACACTGGTGGAAAGAAATAGTTGCAACGATTTTGTTTTGTATTATAGCAACAACGTTTATTGTGCGCAGGCTTTTCCATCCTCATCCTCACAGGGTAAGAATCACTGTTGCTTACTCTCTGGTTTCCACTTCCCCACCTCCTCTTCACTCCTCAACCCATTGCAGCCTGGCTTCCACCTCTACTGCTCCACCGAAGCTACTCTTGCCAAAGTTCTCAGTGATCTTCCTTGTGTTAAATGTAATGGACATTTTTCAGTCCTTATCTAACTGAACCTCTTTGTATTTGACACTGTTGAACATCTCCCTTTGACCTTTCTTGCCTTGCTTCCTTGACACCATGCTCTCCTGGTCACCTTGGGTGTAATGTGGTTGCTTTAGGACCTGATCTTTCTCATTCTGTCAGTAATTGTTGGTATTCCTTAGGGCTCCCTCTTTTCAGTGTTCATCCCACAGACTCTCCTTGGATGGTCTTCCCTGCTTTCCCAGCTCTAATCATCTTATATACTAATGGTTCCCATATCTGTTTCTCTGGAACAGCAATCTAGTAAGTGCTACACAGACACTTCAAATGAGCCATCTCAGACTGTCCTCATTTCCACTCCTATTCCCCTCCCTAGCCTGTCAAAGAAAAGTACTGCCATATGTAATCACCAAAGCCATGAATCATTGTTTCTCCCTTATCAGTCACCAAGTTCTGTCAAATTCTTCTCCTAGATGACTTCAAATTTTCTTCCTTCTCTGTTTGCCAGTTTTCATTTCCCCAGCACAAATACCATCATCACACCTCTCCTGAATCACTGAAATAGCCTCTAACTGGCCTCTGTGCCCCTAGTCCTCAGGCTGTCTTCAGTCCATTCTCCACACCCTAACTCTAGCTGCATTTCTGTGCTTAAAAACTTCTAATATATGACCCCCTACCCCATTGTTGTTATGCTCAAGTCCACCCTTCTTAGAACATGCAAGGTTCTGAATGACTCGTACCCTGAATGCTCATGACCCATCCTTCACTAGTACCCTAATTCCTTCTTCCTCTCCCCCATGCCCAGCCTCCAGGCTGAGCCTCTTTCAGTCCTTCCTGTAGACCATGCTCTCGGTGAGCCTGGTAGCACTCATCTTTCTAACCTTGCCTTGGAGCCTTGTTCTCCACCTCCTTCTCCGTTCCCAAATAATTAACTCTTGGGTAGTATCTTTTAGTTTGAAATTAGTTGTCATGTCCTCTGAGAAGTCATCTTTAACCTCCTATTTCTGAGTTTGATTTTCTGCCTATGTCTACACTCTGTACTTCCCTTATTAAAGTATTTACTAAAATATTTAATATGTAATTCCTAATTTCTCTCTTTCTCTAGACTGTACATTTTCTTTCAGAGACAATGTCTCACTCGTCTCACTCTGTCACCCAAGCTAGAATGCAGTGGTACAATCTCTGCTCACTGCAACCTCCGCCTCCCAGAGGTTGATTAAGGTCAATGTAGTTTTCCATTGATCTTAATCACCAGGCATGATTATACAAAGAGATCCCTAAGGGATCCCGTGTGCCACCACACCCAGCTAATTTTTTGGATTTTTTGTAGAGATGGGGTTTCTTCATGTTGGCCAGGCTGGTCTCGAACTCCTGGCCTCAAGAGATCTGCCCTTCTTAGCTTCCCAGAGTTCTGGGATTACAGGCATGAGCCACCATGCCTGGCCTAGACTGTACATTCTTAAGGACAAGGACAAGTCTACACTGTTTGCCACCATCCTGTCAGCCCCTTACACGGTGCTTGGCACATAATTGGAGCTCAGTATAGATTTGTTGAATCAGTGACTAAACAGGTGGCCCACAGTGCCCCCATTTGACAATAATAATTATTAACCCCCTCTGGAAAATCTTTTTGGAGACGTTAGTAAAGAGACATTGCCTAATTTAATTTCCTTTTATTGAAAGCATTTTTTTTTTAAATAGAGACAGGGTTTCTCCATGTTGGTCAGACTGGTCTCAAACTCCTGACCTCAGGCAATCCGCATGCCTCATCCTCCCAAAGTGCTGGGATTACAGGCGTGAGCCAATATGCCCGGCCTTACTGAAAGCATTTTTAATGCAGTCTACAAAATTGGTTGGGAAAGAAATCACTAGTCTTTTTTGTTGTTGTTATTGGGTTTTTTGTCTGTTTGCTTTTTTTTTTTAACCTCATTTTGTCAAATCACTCTAGTCTTGCCCAGGAGTTTATGTTTATGCTTACATGTGTGCACTGTCTTTCTCTTTATATCTAGTTATGTATCATGCTGTACATATGACATAGCCACATTATAAAGAAACAAAATCCCCTCAAAGACTGGAGGGATAGCAATGGGAAGATAAACTGTTTTTCTTTCATAATAAAGCATAATGCTGTATTTTGTTTTCATAATGCTTTTATTTTTCTCAATGCTACTTATTTATTTTTCAGTGTTATTTATTTTATAACGTAAGAATCTTAGCTAACTTCAGTTCAGCTTTGTACTGGTAGTGATTTTGTTTTTCACCTTATCAGCAAAGGAAGGAGTCTGAAACTCAGTGTCAAACTGAAAATAAATATGATTCTGTAAGTGGTGAAGCCAACGACAGTAGCTGGAATGACATAAAAAACTCTGGATATATATCACGGTAAGAGTCTTATAAAATACAGATGTGTGTTATAGCTTCTGATGGCAACCATTTTAATCAAAGAAAAAATGACCTAAGATCTTTTTTTTTTTAACGTGTGGATATCTAGATAAATAAAACATAGATTTAACCCTCAATCAATAAATAAATTCAAGTAACTTAAATATAATAAAAATGGTATATACCCTAACAAAGACAAAAATAGGAGTATAGAATTTAAGCTACCAAATTAAGTTCTTATTCAAGTAACTTAGCCATTTAGGGTCTACTGTGTACTAGGATTAGCATTTATAGTACCAAATAATAATTATTGTGTTTATAAGAGTACAATATAAATCTCCATGTGTTTCTGAATCCTCATTTATTTCCATTATTGTTCTGTCCATTATAGGAAATAGAAATATGGGAAAAAACACTAACAGAACAGATAGTTTTTAAAAGCAGAAGGGGGAGTAGACTAGCTAAAAGTAGGCAGTTTAAATAAAAGTAAAATAAAAGTAGAGAAGCTGTTAGCAATCTCTCAAGTATAAAATACCACCTTTGATGCATTGCAATACTTGACATGGTATTATGGTTTATTTTTCATATTACATGGATTATACCTACTCTTCTCTTTGTCTTGACAGCATCCTTCTTAACACTTTAGTGATATGGGGACAAGGAAAAGACATAGAACTAGACTGCTTAATATCTAGGGTGATGATTTTATGGCAGAAAAGATTGAAAATCATAGATAAATATGTATATTAGGCTCTCCAAGGAAACAGAAATGACAAGATGTACATATATACCTTATACATATGCGTGTATCTATATATATCTACTTCTATATAGTATATGTGCTGCCGAAGCGAGCACTATGTCTACTTCTATATAGACATAGATGCACAAGCATATTCACAACAAATTAAGGAAATACTTGTGACAGTTATTTTTGTCACCTGTCATGTGGTCACAGCTGGTATTTATAAGTACCTTCTTGCCCTATCCATCCCATATTCCCTTTGCCGTCAGAGAACACCTCCACTGGTTGTAGTTCTTTATCTGGTGAGGTGACCCAAATCCACAGTCCTGAAGGGTCTGGGAGATTGGTAGTTCTACCTGGATTGGATTGTTGTAGTTTTCCATTGACCTTAATCACAAGGCATGATTATACAAAGAGATCCCTAAGGGATCTCGTGTATTTCAGACCTACTCTTTCTTACACCTCCATTGTGAAGCAGCAATCCAGTTTCCCCTTGGTAGTCAGGATTAGTCACCCAGCCAGCACAGTATCTCTCTTCTTTGTTGATTCAAAGGCATGAGAAGTTCAAAGTTGCTGGGCAGCAGGCTTAACTTCCAATTCAGTGGCATCATTGTTGTGTCTCCTGGTGGAAGTGTTCCTCCCTCTTAGACTAAGACCTCTAGGCCAGCCAACCATAAGGTCACAGGAGCAGGAAGCAAAAATTTTGCTAATGGATCACCAGGGGATAATGGTGAGTGATGCCATTCCCATTTCCATCCCTTGATTCCTGGACCTGTAAATACTGGCTATGGGAGAAACCATGCTACATATTAGACACTGATTCAGAGCATATACAGCTTTCTGGAGAACCTTGCCCCAGCTCTGCAAGGTACCTACCTGGCAGTGTAATGGAGTCTTCAAAAGGCCATTCTACCTTTCTGTCAAACCAGCTGCTTCAGGATGGCGAGGAACAGGTAAAATCAGTCAATTCCATAAACAAAGCAAAATATACTAGGTGATTAACAAATGGTAAAGGCTACTTTAATACCCTTGCTAATAAAAATACTAATATATCAGTGACTGTCAACACCAGCAGGCAGTGAGAAAGGGCAACAATAAAGAATCCAACAACTCCCACGAGGTGGTCTACTACTGAAGTCACTTGTTGTTCATTAAACATTTATTCTGAACAGCTGTGTGCAGGACAATATTTCAGGCTTTAGGAGAAGTAAAAAGACTGCTCCTATCCTAGAGAAGCTTGAAGTCTGTGGGAAAGATGCTACTGGGTCAAACAAACATATAAGAAAAAAGTCATGAACCAAATCACTAAATCTGTTTGTGATAATCTAGGAAGGCATCACAAATGAAGCCATATTTGAATTGAATTTTAAATTGTGAGTAAGAGTTCGGCAAGTAGATGAGGTTTCGGGAGTAGAATATATGTGGTGTCATGAATAAAGATGTGTTTGTCAGACTCTTGTCAAGAAAATTAGAATAATATACTCAAAATTGAATTAGACTTAAATGAGTTTTTCTTTAACTTTATTCAGTATGAAGAATGCAGCTGCTGGGTCTTTTTTAAAAAAAAAAAGAATACAGGAGTTCTATAATAATACCTAATTTTTTTTAGTGGCATTGATGTCCTAGGCACTGGTAAGAGCACGAACTCTTCATTTAGTCATGAATTCAAATCCCAGCTCTGTCATTTATCAGCTGACAACTTAAAGATGATACTTATATTTCTAGGGTCTGTAATCACATATGTTACTCTTTTTGGAAGATAATCTGTTTTTATATAGGTGTTTTCCTTAATATAGGAAGATAATTCAGTTGGCCCTCCAGAAGTAGGACATGAACTTTGTGGGCTTTTGCGTTTGGGGAGACGATTTTTACTGAGGTAACTTGACTGGCTATTTTTAGGAATACAGATTTTTATTCTTCATCTCTATGAAGATAATTGGCCTATGGAAGGTTGAAATCTATTGCTTCTTCTTAACTCCATGTTTTAACCAGCTGAGGCAACTACTAAATTAATGAGTATGTAAGTCATTTCTTAATTAATGCATTTATTCAACAGACGTTTGTTAGACTTTCAGTTTCCCAGGTAGTGCCCAATCTCTGGAAATACAAAGAAAAACAAGAATGATTTTCTCCATTCATGGCCCCCATAATGCAGTGGTGGTGGAACAAGGGAGCTGCTTACAAATAATTGCAAAAAATTAAGATTAAGTTTAAATGCTTCAAAGTATTATGTGCAGAGTGTTATGGGAATGTCGAGATGGGGGTCTAAGAAAGCCTTACAGAGATGGTGAGATGAGCAGAATGAAAGAAGAATAGGGTTCATTAAAAGCAAAGAGGAAGGCCATCCCATTGAAGCAGAAAGCAGAAGCAAAACCTTGAAATTATGAGAGAGCATGGTGCAAATTGACCGGATTGTACAGTGCAGGTCTGTGAAGTCAGCACTAAAGGGAGAAACAGGCTGCTGAGTGGAGGCTCCTGTAAGTGACAGATGGCAAGTTGGCTTCTGTCTGACTTGGTACCTCCAGTGGTAAGTAAACTGACTCGTGAGGAAACCCAGCCGATATCAGCTTTGGTTCCTAGGAAGGTTTATGGCTAAAATAGTACCTGGGTATAATAGGATTGATTTTTTCCATAAAATTTATAGTTAATTAGCTAAGATAAAAATGCATTTTCTGTAATTGAATATAAAATGTGACAGAATGTAAAATATTTGAGAATTAGGAATATGATCTTTTGGTAGATGATAGGAAGTATTGGACAGCACACATCAGTAGTGCAATAGCTGTGAGAACAAGTGATTAACAAGAGATTCCCAATTAAACACATATTTTTCATTTTAAATTTTTTTCTAGGAAATTTATAACAGTGTGTTTGCTTCATTTATACAAACAGAATAATTAAAAATGCTATTAATCAAATTTAAAATATACTATTTATTAAGATGAGTTCTATGAGTTTATACATTTTTATGTGTCATAAGATTGAACTGATTTTCACCTTACCACAAAATTTAAAACTGTTGCAAACTTTTATAAATTTTACCTCTCTTTAAAGATATCTAACTGATTTTGAACCAATTCAATGTCTGGGGCGTGGCGGCTTTGGAGTTGTTTTTGAAGCTAAAAACAAAGTAGATGACTGCAATTATGCTATCAAGAGGATCCGTCTCCCCAATAGGTAATGGTGTACCTTTGGTAAACTTGAAATTAGCACAATGTGATCTAATCTTATGGGTAAAATATCCTTCTTACTATACTCTGTAAGCACCACAGAAAACACAGTTTCAGACCTTTCAAATCTTAGTTTCTAAGTGCTGCCAAGTAACCAGCTGTCTAAAAGTTGTTAGGTTGCTTTCTATCTACTTTTAAATGTCCTCGTTTTTGATTCTTAACTCAGAACTTTCCTATAGACTTCAATAAATTGCAGCATTTTAAAATAATTCTATATTTGTGTGTAATTAAGGAAAAGTACTAGAACAAAAACATTTGAATTATATTGTTTCTACCCAGTAATAACTAAATTAGCCTGGCACACCACCACATCCAGCTAATTTAGAGTATTTCCTTTTGATTTTGTTTTCTTTGTTTTTTTCGAGACGGAGTTTCGATCTGTTGCCCAGGCTGGAGTGCAGTGGCGCAATCTCAGCTCACTGCAACCTCCGCCTCCCAGGTTCAAGAGATTCTCGTGCCTCAGCCTCTTGAGTTGCTGGGACTACAGGCACGTGCCACCTTGCCCAGCTAATTTTTGTATTTTTTTAGTAGAGACAGGGTTTCACCATGTTAGGATGATCTGAAACTCCTGACCTCATGATCTGCCTGCCCCGGCCTCCCAAAGTGCTGGGATTATAGGTGTGAGCCACCACACCTGGCCTTGATTTTGTTTTCTGGTCATAAATTTACCTAACTGGTAGCTAGTCGCCAGTACTGTATAGTTTTGTCTGTTGCTCTCTTTGTCATATCCTCTATATTTTTCATGTTATTAGCAATATTCTAAAATATATTAAAAGTATTTTATAGCTTGGTAATAGTCCATTTAATACACATGCCATATTTAACCATTTTGTATTGATAAACAATTTGGTTTCTAATTTCTTACAATTAGAAATAACCTTACCATAAAAAAAAACTTTGCTGTATCATCTTTATATATATATTTTGACATATCTGTTTCCTTAGGATAGATTCCTAGAAGTATGATTTCTGACTCAGAGCAGTGTTGATGCTTAAGACGATAGGTTTTTAGCAATACTTTTTATTCTATCTATGTAGAGGCTCTTGTTGCTGCTTCTTTTTTTTTTTTTTTAAGACAGGGTCTCGCTCTGTCACCCTGGTTCAAGTGATTCTCTTGCTTCAGCCTCCCAAGTAGCTGGGATTACAGGCACATACCACCACGCCCAGCTAATTTTGTATTTTTACCAAAGATGGAGTTTCACCACGTTGGCCAGGCTGGTCTTGAACTCCTGACCTCAGATGATTCACCTGCCTTGGCCCCCCAAAGTGCTGGGATTACAGGCGTGAGCCACCATACCTGGCTAATTTTTGTATTTTTAGTAGAGATGGGGTTTCACCATGTTGGCCAGGCTGGTCACAAACTCCTGACCTCAAATGATCCACTCATCTCTGCCTCCCAAAGTGCTGGAATTGCAGGCATGAGCCATCATGCCTGGCCTCTTGTTGATTCTTGATTAAATGCACGCTAATTGTTGTGCTGTCATCTTATTTGGTAGTCACAGTTTTTTCAGATTTCTGTCTGGGAGGGACAGGAATTGGATGGTTTGGGTACTAGGGAACTAATTTTTTTCTTTTGGTAAGTAACTTTCGAGTAGTTTAAATATTCATATGTGCCATGTACTACATAGGCTATAAAAACTAAGCAAGGTTTCTCCCCTCAAGAAGCTTGTACCTTTTTTGGTGCTTTTGTATGTGTGCTTAAGTAAATACAGTGCAAGGAAGATTTTGACCTTTGCCTTATCTCAGTAAGTATTAACAACTTCTCATGAAGAAGAGCGGATGTGGCCAAAAGGCAGTAAGGAAGTCAAACTTCGTGGAAATGGAGGCATTTGCTCTGGGTGTGCAGGAGTAGCCTTTCCCTCAGGAGACAGGTATGGGAGGGATGGCCAAGTGCATAAAATGGCCTGAGCAAAGGCTCTCACAAGCACATGGAGATGGTATGGAGAATGGTGAGAGTTCTGGAATAGGTGAAGCAAAGGGTAAGAATGGGGGAGGTTAGAAGAGAGAAAGAAAAAGATAGGTTGGCCAGGCACAGTGGCTCATGCTTGTAATCCCAGCACTTTAGGAGCCCTAGGTGGGTGAATCACTTGAGGCCAGGAGTTCGAGACCAGCCTGGCCAACATGACAAAAATTTCATCTCTATTAAAAGGCAGGTGGAGGTTACAGTGAGCTGAGATCGCATCAGTATACTCCAGCCTGGGCGACAGAGTGAGACTCCATCTCAGGGAAAAAAAAAATAGCTTGTAGCACCTTAAATGCCAAGCAAAGAAGCTGGTATTTTATTTTGTAGACATTTGGGTCTTTGAGTAGAAAAAGCAATGTGATCAAAGTGGAGGTGACTCTGGTAGCAGCGTGTAGATGGCTGATGCAAGGAAAGGACAAGAGACAGGAATGTTCATTAGATTTTTTGGGAACAGTTTAGTCCTAAAATAAGAATTGAGTGTAAGGAATTGAAAAGGAGGAGCTGATAGGATTTGGTAACTGAATGTGAGTACCTAGAAGTTGTGAATTTAGAAATACACTAGGATTCTTAGAATGAGAGAGTGGGGGACATTAATAACAATAACAAAGCATAGAGGAAAAAAATCAGAGTAGCTGATGTTCTCATGGGGAGGGAAATAGATGCAATTTGCATTTGTTTGTGTTGCTCAGGGGATGGTGGGATCCCTAGAAATGTGAGATTAGGTCCATCAGAAAAGTTGTCAAAGCAGAAAATAAAATCCAGATCCCTTTCTAGTTAAAATTTAATTGCCTATGTTATTGTATAGTTGAGGCTTATACAAACAGCATGCTAGTACAAGCTTGTGAAGTTGTAATGTGTATGCTTTTGGAGTGGTCCTTCTCCATGTTTCTGAGTGAAGATGCTAGGGTCTCTTCTGAATATCTCACCCATACCTATTTGTCCTCCCATTGACAACAAATGTTAAGCAATAATCTTTAAGAGTCTGTAATGATTAATTTTCAGTCAGCCAAGAAAAATTTTATTTGCATGTGCAGTAGATGCACTTGTAGCATTTATTTCCAGAAGGAAAAAAAAAAAACAAAACTGAAATACTTGAATACTGAAATACTTGAAATATTTTTTGTGTGGCCTTTTAGAAGTATACTTTAGGCTAGCTGGGCACAGTGGTCCACGTCTGTAACCTCAGCATTTTGGGAGTTAGAGGTGGGTGGATTACCTCAGGTCAGAAGATCGAGACCAGCCTGACCAACATGGTGAAACCCTATCTCTACTAAAAAAAAAAAAAAAAATAGTGGGGCATGGTGGTGCATGCCTGCATTCCCAGCTACTTGGGAGGCTGAGGCAGGAGAATCACTTGATCCCTGGAGGCAGAGGTAAGTGAGCCGAGATGGCATTATTGCACTCCAGCCTAGGCAACAGAGGAAAACTCCATCTCAAAAAATAAAAAGAAGTATACCCTAGGCTAACTCATATGTTTCTCATTTTAGTTTCAAGAAGGGATCCTATTTTATTACTTTTCTGTTTTCACTATTGGATATGAATACTTCAGATATAAACAGGCTTCATTGTTGTCTTTCTCTTTTTTTTAGGCTAATTTTTTTTTAATTTTCCTTTTTTATTGATATATAATGCATTTTTTATTGATATATTATGTATTTTAGGGGTATGTGTCATATAATTTGTAAAGATCAAATCAGTGTAATTGGAATATCCATCACCTTAAATATTTTTTCTCTTTCAGGGAATTGGCTCGAGAAAAGGTAATGCGAGAAGTTAAAGCCTTAGCTAAGCTTGAGCACCCAGGCATTGTTAGATATTTCAATGCCTGGCTCGAAGCACCACCAGAGAAGTGGCAAGAAAAGATGGATGAAATTTGGCTGAAAGATGAAAGGTAACTAACTTTGTTACACATAGACTTAAGCTAGTTTTTTGCTTGTGTGATCACAATATCAATTTTATAACTTTAGGGATTTTTTTTTTAAGGAACAGCAGAGTTCTGTTCTGTTTCATGTTTTGAAAAGTTCTCTAGCCACTTGTGAAATTTTGATTTAGATTTTGAGAACATACAGGGGTGGCTCACGCCTATAATCCCAGCACTTTGGGAGGCCGAGGTGGGAAGATTTCTTGAGCCCAGGAGTTCAAGACCAACATGAGCAACATAGTGAGACCCTGTCTCTTAGAAAAAAATGAGAGAATTTACATTTTAAATAATTATTAGTTGAGGCTAGGCACAGTGGCTTACACCTGTAATCCCAGCACTTTGGGAGGCCAAAGCGGATAGATCATGAGGCCAGGAGATCAAGACCATCCTGGCTAACATGGTGAAGCCCCATCTCTACTAAAAATACAAAAAAAAATTAGCTGGGCATGGTGGCATGCACCTGTAGTCTCAGCTACTCGGAAAGCTAAGGCAGGAGAATCGCTTGAACCCAGGAGGTGGAGGTCGCAGTGAGCCAAGATTGCACCACTCAATTCCAGCCTGGGTGACAAAGCAAGAGAGACTGTGTTTCAAAAAAAAATATTATTAGTTGATAGGGCTCTGTAAATTGTGATTGACTGAGGGATTTATAGTGATTTGTCTCAATATAAGGTATCTGCTTCTGTCTCCATGTTTAAAAAATGTTTGTTATTTAGTTATTCTCTTAGCAGTTAATAATTTACAACTCCTTTTTAAGTAGTTTTGAACTATTTGCAGTTAAAAATACATACACTTAGCCCAAAGATATTGCCTATATTAACTATGATGTGCTATAGGAAGGAAGGTTCTTTAAAAACTCTTAAAGGAAGGCGGGGTGCAATGGCTCACAGCTGTAATCCCAGCGCTTTGGGAGGCCGAGGCAGGCAGATAACCTGAGGTCAGGAGTTCGAGGCCAGCCTGGCCAACATGATGAAACCCCATCTCTACTGAAAATATAAAAATTAGCTGGGTGTGGTGGCAGGTGCCTGTAATCCAAGCTGCTCAGGAGGCTGAGGCAAGAGAATTGCTTGAACCCGGGAGGCAGAGGTTGCAGTGAGCCGAGATCATACCATTGCACTCCAGCCTGGGCAACAAGAGTGAAACTCTGCCTCAAAGAAAAAAAAAATTCAAACTTGATCACAACTTCCTTTTGATCATCTGTGCACACAAAAAAAGAAAAAAAGACTGTTAAAGGAGAATAAGGAGGAAGCATGTATAGGTAGACTGCCACCAAACAACTGGAGTAGAACTCCTATCTACAGGTACCTAAGCAACATTAGATCCACAGGAGGTACCTTATTAAAGTGGTGCTTATTATAGATTCAACCAATAACTAAGCCATGGAAGGTCCAAATGAAGTGGCTGCTTATCTCAAGGCCTTGTGAGGCGCTGCCCTAATTTGGATTAGGGCTTCAGAATCACAGCCGTGAAGGAATCCTGTCCTTGCTTTATATAAAAGGCTTTGACTGCTGTGACAGCCCCAGACAGTCCCAGGTAACTGTTTCATGTATAAAATTAAGCTTTAAAATTAAGTTTTTTATAGAAGGAATGAATGGAATGTGATGTTCTCTATCTCACATTTTATGTTTTTATTTAGTTTGTATGTTGGTTTGTTTTTTGTCATTTGGTAAGTGGCTTTATTATAGTTGACACTCTTTAAACAGAGGGTGCAGTTCAGGTACTTTAATCAATATATATTCACTCTTATCCCTTTGTATTTCTCCCACTTTTAGTACAGACTGGCCACTCAGCTCCCCTAGTCCAATGGATGCACCATCAGTTAAAATATGCAGAATGGATCCTTTCTCTACAAAAGAACATATTGAAATCATAGCTCCTTCACCACAAAGAAGCAGGTCTTTTTCAGTAGGGATTTCCTGCGGCCAGACAAGTTCATCTGAGAACGAGTTCTCACCACTGGAATTCTCAGGAATGGACCATGGAGACATCAGTGTGTCAGTGGATGCAGCGTACAACCTCCAGGACAGTTGCCTTACAGACTGTGATGTGGAAGATGGTACTATGGATGGCAATGATGAGGGGCACTCCTTTGAACTTTGTCCTTCTGAAGCTTCTTATGTAAGGTCAAGGGAGAGAACCTCCTCTTCGATAGTATTTGAAGACTCTGGCTGTGATAATGCTTCCAGTAAAGAAGAGCCCAAAACGAATCGATTGCATATTGGCAACCATTATGCTGATAAACTCACTGCTTTCAAGCCCACCAGTAGAAGATCTTCTTCTGAAGCTACGTTGTCTATTTCTCCTCCAAGACCAACCACTTTAAGTTTAGATCTCACTAAAAACACTACAGAAAAACTCCAGCCCAGTTCACCAAAGGTGTATCTTTATATTCAGATGCAGCTGTGCAGAAAAGAAAACCTCAAAGACTGGATGAACAGACGATGTACCATAGAGGAAAGAGAGAGGGGCATGTGTCTGCACATCTTCCTGCAGATTGCAGAGGCGGTGGAGTTTCTTCACAGTAAAGGACTGATGCATAGGGACCTCAAGGTCTGTATTTGTGGAGCATCACCCTTGGGTTTCAGTCTGATGTTTTGTGATTCAGAGCAGTACTTAAGTACTCTGAAGGACCCTTAAGAGTGGGGGAGAGTAAAAGCATCTAAGAGCAGAGGTCTGAGAAAGTAGCCTTGAAGAGTCCTGCTGCAAGAATAAGAAGTCTTATGTCTGAAAACTTTAGGCAAACCATGCATCCATTCATTCTCTTTGGTAATGTGTTTGCATTCATTTTACTGTAAAAGATATTCCCAGTAGTCCAGGTGAGGGAAAAAAAAGAAAAAATATTTAGGTAAAATCCACCATGAGCAGATATAGCCTGTTGTTTTTTTTTCCTATGATTTTGAGTAACCCTGACACCAGGACCTCCAGGGCTCTGAAACAGAATGGTGAAAGGGATCCAAATGGAACCTGGGGTCCTTCATCAGCCAGCTTGAATTGGGGCAAATCTTCACACTGTTGCTTCTATTTCTGAACTGTTTAGACTTTGGGGGAAGGAGTGAAAAGCTGAATGGGGAAAGGTAGCAAATAGTTAACCAGATGATTACTTATAGCTCTAAAACCTTGGATTCTAGTGAATATTGTATTCACTAGAGTAATATGCAAAATTACTTAAGATTCCTACTAAAACATGACATTTCCATAGTAGTGTTTCTAAAAATAAGTACATGGAAATTTTATTTAAGTAATTTCTGCTGCATTCCGTATACTCTTAGCAGTCACCAGTCAATGTGTAGTGAATGTATAAATACTGTTCTGATGAAAGTAGCTTAAAGTCTTGATAGGTGTGGATCCATTTTAAATATTTTCAGTTTTATGTAACCACAGACTTGTTTCAGGCACAAAAGTAACTATTTGGACACAAGTTTTCTTATAAAATCAGCGATAGGTTTTCAAATTCTTGAGTATATTTTAAGTGCTTTAGGATAACAAGAATAGGAATTCAAAATAATTATTATTTTTTCAATATAGTTGTTACTTAGTTATATATAATCATTATGCTTCAGTGATTTTGATGTAGGCCCAAACTGATTGCCAAAAATTGTTCTCCACTGAATGAAAAGTTCAGAGATGAATTATTTCATTGGATTAGAGAAGACAATTTATAGGAGACCACATGCCCCTAATTTGAGAGAAACTAGCATTTAGGTTTGAATATAGTAAATGCTTATCACTAGGTGGAAAACAACTAGCTGATACACACATTCTTCTTGTACTTAACCCTTGCTGTACACACAAATACCAACTTGAAAGACAATAAATTATGTTTTCACTGATAATGAATATTCTTCTGCTAATTTTACAATGTAAATGAGATATTGGTGAATATCCATTTAATGCTACAATGTTGTCTAAAGATTTTTCTACATTTGTCTGTGCACCAGAGAAATTTAATTAAAAAGTTAATATTCCTGTTAGTTTTTCTAGAAATCAGAAAGGTTTTATTCCTTTGTAAATAAAAGACAATTCCTTTTAAAGATTTCTAGTGTACCCCTAACCAAAAAAAACAGCCAAGATTTTTATTCCTTGTTGAAAAAGCTGTACATTTTGTTACGTTCTGATCTAAATCTTTGAGCTCAGTGTTAAAACTTCTAGGCCCTCTCCCCCTGTTGTATTTTGGTCACATTTTTGTCATCAGGACTTGGGCTCCTCCCTCTTCAGACTGACTTCTAGTCTTCTGTTTTCTTCACTCTGAGCTTTTCTCAGTTCCTCTGATATACAGTGTTCTGACAGAAACCTGGTCCTTCATTATTCTCATCACACCTGGATTATTTATTCTCTGGTTTTCATGGGGTACAAACCATATCTGCTTTTTCACCTGTTATAGTACAATGCCTAAATGTTCTAGATTAGATGGTCATACCATTTATTTTGAATTTTATTTTGTTTGCACTCAAAAGCATTTATACTGACTTAACCAGAAAAGGAAATCTGTTGGCCCATATGACTAAACTGTTGAGGATTCAGGTAAAGCTTTAGCTGACATCAAGTGATTTAGCCAGAGCCTGGTTTCTCTCCTCCCCATTTCTTGTTTCTATTTAAGTCTTTTGGAGGTGGTGGGTTAGAGGGTAGAGAGAAAAGTATTGCTTTCTCCCACTTATTATCAGAAATTTTATTCTACTTAAACCAAGGACACCTACCCATCCCTCAACAAGCCCAGTCTCTGGCCAGGCAATGGGATTCTGTGGATTGGCCTAAGCAACTGTAGAGCATGGATGCCTTTCACACTATCCATGGAGCTTTGCTGCACAGTCAGTAAGAAGGAAGTTCCCAAAATAAAGTCAAGATACTTCTGGTAGAAGCACAGAGATATAGATACTGGAGAACAAAAAAGCTTGTCTATTATGGGTTCAGTTAATAACAACTGCCATCAGAAGATAGGAGTGGGGAAGAAAGATGACACGTAACGCAGTATAGTCTATTATTGCCTCCAGTACAAAGTTATTTATTGGAGAGCTGTAGATTATTACCATAGATCTTATACACAGTAACTTCATGCTTCCAAGTCAAAATCGTATAATGGTATTTTAGAGTTTGGAAATGAAATGTTATTTTCTGGCAGTATTTGAAACATGATGAAATTCAATTTCATGAGCTAAATTGGCTTTCTTTTTCCTCATTTCAAGGGCTATGAATGATGGTCATATTACCTGCAGGTCAGAGTAGACTCTGAGGGAAAGATGATGTCTTTCTTCCAGGGCACTTTGGGTTTTAGGAGCCCATGAGACATCTGGTTAGGTGTATTCAATAAACAGTTTCATATGAGTTTAGAACTCAGGGCAGAGATTTGGGAGTAGATGTAGTCTTAGGAGCATATAGATTTTATAAGAGGCAGCATAGAGTAGTAGTTAAGAGCTCTTATCCCTTCTGATAATCTGTTTCCTCCTCCCAGACACAAACCAAAAGATCAGTCTGTTTCATTCATTCACCAAATAGTAATTAGCTACCATAGAGCAAGAACTACTGAAAGCTGAAAGCTGGGCACATGGAAGTGGATAACAAGGTCCTTTTCTCATAGAGCCAGACTGCTCAAGTTTGATTACCTGTTCCACACTTGCTAGCTGGGTAACCTTAGGCAATTTGTTTAACTTCTGGACCTCACTTTCTATGTCTGTAAAATGGAATTAGTACTCATCTAATGGGATTGTAGTACATGAGTTAGTAGTAGTAAACTGCTTTTAACAGTGCCTAGCACATTGCAAGTTCTAATTATGAACTTCTTATTATTAGTTATCATTATAATTATTAAGACTTTAAGTCCTAAGTGTAGAGATTCTTGCCTGGGAAGAATATATAGAATTAGGTTGAGGATTAAGTACCCTGATCCCTAGGGAATGTGCATCTCAAAGGGTTTAAGTAGATGTTCAATAAATACTAGTTCTCTTTGCTACCCTTCCCTTTTCTTTACCACCAGTACTTGTCTGGCACAGAAAAATTGTCACTATTTTCATATTAGCCCATTTTAAAGAGAAATATGCTTGAAAATACCTAGTTTATTGCATTTTTCTTTGTAGTCATTTAAATAATTCTCTTTCTCCTCCATGCACATCCACTGTACTTTTGTCTGTTGTATTCTTTCCAGCCATCCAACATATTCTTTACAATGGATGATGTGGTCAAGGTTGGAGACTTTGGATTAGTGACTGCAATGGACCAGGATGAGGAAGAGCAGACGGTTCTGACCCCAATGCCAGCTTATGCCAGACACACAGGACAAGTAGGGACCAAACTGTATATGAGCCCAGAGCAGGTGAGTTTTTTAGACTTTCACTTATTAGCATGGCAGCAGTTGTACCTGATGAATCTCTTCCCATGTTTTCATTAAAAAACCCAGTAATCTAAAACTCAGTAAGTCTGAAAATTATGAAAACTAGCAGTAGTGTTCCAGTAGTGGCATAGTGACACGGCTAAACTATAGTTTCTACAACCTGAATTGGGGATGGATTAAGAAAAATACTACACATAAAATACACTCATCCCCTGAACCAGCACCTGACAGAAACCAGGAATTTGGAAAGAGACTTTGAATACCACCCTCTCAAACTTAACTCTGGTTTGCCTTGTGTATATTATGTCAGAACTGTTTTCAGAGCCAGCTAGACCCAGAGGCACTATACTGAGCTGCCCTCTGTGGTCATTCATAGGCAGCCTCCAGCATGTACCATAGTAGGAAATAGAGGCACACAGGCTGGCCTCTGTTGCCTTGTGGGCTGCTTGGCCTTCACAGGAAAAGCACTATAATCAGGGCAGGGACTGGAAGAGCGGTGGGAGCAGGGCATCCTGGAAGCTTCAGGTGAGCATGCTCAGCCACCACCAGGCAAATGATCTTCACAAGCTTCCTGATGCTTAGAGCAGCAGGTCTCAGACGTTTGGGGCTCAGTACCTATTTACACTTGTGGAAATAATTGAGAACCCAAGAGGCTTTTTTAACAAAATTTTATCTATCAATATTTATTATATTAGAAGTTAAAGGAGAAATTTATAAAGCTTTATTAAATCAATTAAAATAACAGAATTAAACCTATTACATCTTATTTTATGAAAAGTATTTTCTAAACTGAAAAAAAAAATTACAGGCACCAATTCTCCTGCAAAAAAAAAAAAAATTAGAGTGACATTTGTTTACATTTTTGCCAATCTCTTTAGTAGCTGACTTATAAAGGTGCTACATTCTCCTATCTGCTTTTGTGTTCAATCCATTGCAGTATGTTATTCTGGCTGAAGTATATGGAGAAAATCTGGCCTCACACAGATATGTAGTTGGAAAAAAAACAATATTACATTTCAAGTAATTATAGATATTTTTCTTTGATAATATATCAAAACTTAGTAATAGTTTCTTAAAAGTCATTTCCACTGTGAAATCTAAAACCATTCACGAATATTTTGTACTCTGGTACTTTTAACATCCTTTGGTCCATTTTGTACTTTGAATGGATCTTTTTGCCTATGCTTGATTTTATATTGTGCATTAGTCATTTGGAAACTGTTGGTTCCTTAAGTTTGGCAACTATTCCAAAAGTTGTCACAGTTCATTATATAATATAAAAAGTCACTTTGATTAATATGACCACAAATCTCACCAGAAAAGGCTTTACATTTTAGGAGGTTATCAAATTCTCACTGGTAGATTCAAATCTTCCAAAATTTTAATTTTCAATTAAAAGCTCAACTGTTATCATTGGCAACAAATACTGTTAGTTTTCCTTGAAGTGCCATTCTTACATTGTTCATCTTTTTTTTCTCTTTAAAAAAAATTTATTAATTTATTTTTTTGAGATGGGGCCCTGCTGTGTTACCCAGGCTGGTTTAAACTCCTGGCCACAAGCAGTCCTCAAACCTCAGCCTCCCAAAGTGCTGGGATCACAGGCGTGAGCCACCATGCCCTGTCTCATTGTTCATCTTTAAGAAACTATATGTCGGCCAGGTGCCGTGAATGTTTTTATGAATATTTTCCCATTTTGTCAGATCATTAAAAAGGTGTGTATTTAAAGGTTGAGATTTAATAAATTAATAACTTTTACTGCTAAGGACATTTTAAGTGAAATGTTTTTTGGTTTTGCCCGTGAGCATGTGGCAGTGAAGAATGTAATTGCCACGTAAGAGTCAAACCACCATGGCACCGTAAGTAATTTGACATAAGGGTCAACTACCATTATTAATAGGTTATGTTACCTGTATAACAAACCTGCACATCCTGCACATGTACCTCAGAACTTAAAAAAAAATTAAAATAATTATTAAAAAATAAGAACTATCAGGTCAATAATGAAGTAAAAATACTCATACAAAGTATTAAGAAAATGATGAAAGAAGCTAGGTACCGTGGTTTGAGCCTACAGTCTCAGCTACTCGGGATCGTGAGTTGAGAGGATCACTTGAGCCCAGGAGTTCCAGGCCAGCCTGGGCAAAATAGTGAAACCCCATCTTTAGAAGAAAATGTAAAAAACTATTTTTAAAAATGAAAGAAATGAAAAATAGTGACATCTATAGGAAGTTTTCAAAGTTCCATTTGGAGATAAATTTATTTTACAGGACTTCATTACATAAGCACATTGTTGTATGAGTGATTAGAATTCTGCTCAGTAGAAGGCAGGGAGGAACCAAGAAGATGGAAGACAAACATAAAAATTGATACTGGTGAAACAGTAAAATAGCATCACCATGGTTGTTTCTAACAGTTTAAAATAAAGATAATCCTCTCCAGCATAGGTACCTACTTAAAGGGGAGAAATCACAAATAAATTTAGAAATTAGAACGGATACAGAAGAGATTTTTGTTTATTAGAGAATTTCATATATAGTCAGTTGGTCGCAACCAAAAGTATCTAAACTGGCTTACATAGAAAAAGAAATAAATCCATTGGCCCTGGTAATTGAATCATCCTGCTCAAATGATATGACCAAGGCCTGGTGAAAGGAAAAATTAAAACTGTATGAAATCTCAAAATACTATAAATACATATTTCTATCTATCGGGAAAAAAGACTAGAAGAGCCATAAAATATCAACAGGCATTGCTTTTGAGTACGGGGACTTTAAATGAATTTTAATCTATTTTGGACTTTCCTATATGTTCCAATTTTTCTACACAGTCATATATCAGAATTGATATTAAAAACATTTTTGCTTGGGCCTGGTGGCTCATGCCTGTAATCCCAGTACTTTGGGACAGGTGGATTGCTTGAGCTTCAGAGTTTGATACCCGCCTGGGCAACATGGTGAAACTCTGTCTGTACAAAAAATGCAAAAATTATCTGGGCATGGTGGTGCATGCCTGTGGTCCCAGCTACTTGAGAGACTGAAGTAGAAAGGATCACTTGAGCCTGGGAGGTGGAGGTTGCAGTGAGCCAAGATCATGCCACCATGATCTGTCCAGTCTGGGTGACAGAGCGAGACCCCTTTAAAAAAAAAAGTATTTTTGGCTGGGCGAGGTGGCTCATACCAGCACTTTTGGGAGGCCAAAGCGGCCAGATCACCTGAGGTCAGGAGTTAGACACCAGCCTGGCCAACATGAAACCCTGTCTCTACTGAAAATACAAAAATTAGCTGGGCGTGGTGGCAGGCACCTGTAATCCCAGCTACTCGGGAGGCTGAGGCAAGAGAATTGCTTGAACCTGGGAGGCAGAAGTTGTAGTGAGCCAAGATCTTGCCATTGCACTCCAGCCTGGGCAACAACAGTGAAATTTCATCTCAAAAAAAAAAAATGTTTTTAATCGTGTTTTTAAAAACGTATTAGTATTTAAGAAGCTGGAAATAATACTTTTACATTTTAAATATTGCAAAAACAAATAAAAGGAATTCTATCTGGATGCTTATTAATGAAGGCTCACAACTTGGGAAGCCCCTCCCACCTAGCTCTATTTAAAATAGATGCCTCTCCCTTTACTCCCTGCCAGTATCCATGCCGTTACACTGGTTTCTTTTTACAGCATTTTAAACTCAGATTTTTTTTTTTTCTTCTCCTGTAAATTATCAGAATGGGACTTAGCTTGTCTCTCTTCCTATTCTAACACCTGAAACAATGCCTAGAATATGGCATAGTTTCATAAATATTTGGTGCATGAGTGAAAGTGAATGCCAGTGAAAAGATAAACACCAGGTAGTACTGGCCATCCCATACACACTTCTGTGCTGACTGTAGTGTGGCTTGTGGCTACTGTGTGTGTGTGTCTTCGAAACGGGTTGCCATTTGAGAAAGGAAGAGATTGATGACGACTGATGCTGTATTTGGCATTGTTGAAAATACTAGAAAGTTAGGATAGCTGTAGAAATATGGCAATGTATAATAGTTAAAACTTGGTAGTTAAAAATGGACAGTCTTAATTCTCTTCTTAATCCTCTTTAAAAGTAGAAACTGTCACTTTATAAAGTGCTCCTTAAAAAGTTGCTCAAAATAGTTTAGCTGTATGAATTGTACAATCTTACGCAAGCCTTAGAAGCTATAGTATAACATTGTTTTAAAATTATTATCAGAAATCTCTTAATTTTCTCATCCTTGGAATAAATGGGCAAGGACCCATGGTTACTTTGTTCTTGGTTGTAATTACAAAGAAACACAGGTTAAGTTCTAGATTTGCACAGCGATTAAACAATCAGTTCAAACTCAGAAAGGATATAAACCTTCTAATTCCTTATTTTTTAGATATTTTGTAAATATAACTTTTCATGTGTTCATGAGGCTATATTTATTTTTAAAATATGTTTAATATTAGAAATAATAAATAAATTTAGTAATGCATCAGTCTGTCCTCTATGTAGGGAATATCGAAAGTATAGGGATATGTAACAGAAGAGTAAAAATCACTTACCAAAAAATTTCCCTAAAATATTAACAGCAGTTATTTCCTTCTGCGTGTGTGTATATATTTATACCTTACTTTAGAAAATAAAATTGGAATTCTACTTTGTAACATTTTAGATACAATATTAAAATATAAGCATTTCCCATATTATTAAATATTCTTAGAAAATATTTGCGGCTGCATAGTATTCAACATTTATTTGGGACATTTCAATTACTTGTAAATTTTGCTATCAGGAATATCACTTGGGTAACTATCCCCATACCCAAATCTCTGCACACATTTTCATCTGCCCTAGGGTGGGTAAAATTAGATGGGATCATTAAGCAGGAGTAAACATTTATTACCAAGTTGCTTCTCGTAAATTTGTGTTTATTTATATTCTCCAAATAGTGTGTGAGGGTGTCCTTTTCAGTTCTCCTGTAAGTATTGTTTTTGCACATTTTTTTTAAACACTTCCCAAACCCCAGGGATGAGAGGTGAGGCGGGGTTCAGATTGCTACAGTCACTTGGAAGGGAAGAGGATGATGCAGCTGATGTGGTCACTGAAACTTTCCATCTTCTCTTCTATAAGCATAGAGGCGGGCAGGCTGTGCAGAAGGCCAGGGAGACAGATGCCAAGTACAGTTTAGAGGGGAGGTTGTGAAGGGATCATAAACACTGACAACTGCCCTGTGACCACCTCTACTTCCCAGTTAAGGAGAACTGGTATGGAGCATTTCCAAAGTGCCCTTCTTTGGCTGTTTCCCAAATGTCAAACTATATCCCTAAAGAAATTTTCACAAATAAAGGAGTATTTCTGAGTCACCAAAAGGTCAATTTTAATTTAAATAATGCTTTCTTTACTCAGGAAGTTCTGTTGTAATTTATTTGTTCATTTTAACAATTAAGTATTTATTGAGGGCCTTCTCTGTCCTTAGCCCAGTGCTGGATGGTAGCAACACAAAAGAAGCATTTCTTTCCCTCCAGGACTTGATAATCTAGTTATGAAGAATAAGAAATACACACATGAAAAATACAACCAAGAATGCAAAGTATCCATAATTAAGAGCCATAATGAAGGCTAACTATGGTTGATTAGTGGTTGGGAGTAATGAAGATTTTCTCATAAAAATGGGTGAGGACTAAGATGATTAGAAATGAGAGATTTGCTTTAGATAGCCTTCCCTTTGAAAAACCTCACCTCAGGGGTAGTCAAGCAGATTTTGCTGGCTTCCACAAACTTTTTAGCATGGCAAGTCTCCAGGTTTCTGAGGAGCCTATTTTACTGATGCATATCTCAGAGCTATACCTGGGCTTTCCTTCTGTAATGCTGAGTAGTTTAATTACTCTTGGTGTAGTAGTGAAGAAAAGAGACTTGGGAGATTAACTCTTTGCTAACATTTTTACACATATAGTTGCATTTAAACCAAGAAGTGACTAAGTAACCTTTGGGATTCAATAATGCTGTAATATTAACTGTACTGTGTCTATGTTAATTTTTTAATTTTCTTTATATGGGATTTCAGATTCATGGAAACAGCTATTCTCATAAAGTGGACATCTTTTCTTTAGGCCTGATTCTATTTGAATTGCTATACCCATTCAGCACTCAGATGGAGAGAGTGAGGGTAAGTACCCTCCCTGCTCAAAAAAAAAAGTTGAAACAAAATGATCTAACATTTACAAAAGAGTTTTTTAAAGACTTAGTTGTTCTTAATACCAGGAGACTGGTTAACTAAAAGTGAAAGAGGTGATGTGAGTAACACAGGGAGGAGTTCTAGACTATTTGCTTCCATTTAAAGCTCAGTCTTTAAAAACTTGTTTGTTTGGATTGTTTGTTCTTAGTTTTTGCTTAAATTCATCATAATTTAACAATATTTTACACTCAGTAAGTTTGTAATAAGTAAAAATTCTAGGGGAACCACAAGGTAATGGTGGCTACAGTAATGTATATTATAATTATATAATATATAATTACACAATCATATATTTAAAAACTGTCAGATTATGCACAATTAGGTTTTTTTTCTCTCAAAATAAACCATGACCACAGCCTTTAAAGCAGATAGTACTGAAAGTCTTTTTTTTTTTTCCCCCTGAAACAAGGTCTTGCTCTGTTGCTCAGGCTAGAGTGCAGTGGTGCAATCACAGCTCACTGCAGCCTCAACCTCCTCGGCTCAAGCGATCCTCCCATCTCAGTCTCCCAAGTAGCTTGGACCACAGGCACATGCCACCATACCTGGCTAATTTTATTTTATTCTTTTTGTCGAGATGGGCTCTGCCTATGTTGCCCAGGCTGATCTCAAACTCCTAGACTCAAGCAATCCTCCTGCCTTGGCCTCCCAACGTACTGGGATTATACGCATGACTGAAAGTTGTTTTAAAGTAGCCCTCTGGGACAGGCATGGTGGCTCACACCTCTAATCCCAACATTTTGGGAGGCTCAAGCAGAAGATCACTTGAGGCCAGGAGTTCAAGACAGGTCTGGGCAACATAGTAAGACCCCATCTCTACAAAAAATAAAAAAATTAGCAGGGCATGATAGCACATGCCTTGGGAGGCTAAGGCAAGAAGATGACTTGAGCCCAGGAGTTCGAGGTGGTTACAGTAAGTTATGATTGTGCCACTGCCCTCTAGCCTGGGCGATACAGTGAGACCCTGTCTCTGAAAATAAAGTTGGCCTCTGTCACATTCTTCCCTATCCTTCATAAGTAGCTACCCTCACCTCTTCTAGTTGTTGTCCCTGGTACTTTCCTCCATATTTTTGAAGTTTAGGGTCTTGTCACCATTTCCCATTTTATCAGTTTTAGATCTTACTTACTGATCTCCAGCCATGGTAGAAGAGGATGTAGTTCTCACATAGAGCGAAATGACTCATATCTTCTAACCGAAAGGACTGCCAACTGTTCTGTACAATAAATGAAAAGAAAAAAACAGTCAAAATAACTAAATTTCAGAATATCAGAAATAAAGGCCCTAAAAGCTTCCAGAAAGGAAAATAAAACAGGACTAACCTAAGTAAAGGATTAAGAATCAGATGGCATCAAAATTTATATAGTTATAAATGCCTCAGAGAACACTATCAAGCAAGTGAAAAGACAGGGTGGGCACAGTAGCATGTGGCTGTAGTCCCAGCTATGCGGGAAGCTTGAGGCAAGAGGAATCTCTGGAGCCCAGGAGTTTACTGCTACAGTAAGCTATGATTATGCCTTCTAATAGCCCAGGCAATATAATGAGACCCTATCTCTAAATAAATTAGTTAAATAGAAAGTGAAAAGGCAGCTCACAGAATGGGAGAAAATATTTGTAAATCCTATATCCAAAATCCTATATCCAAAAAGTATCTAGAATTCAGAATATGTAAAAAACTATTACAACTCAACAAAAAAACAACTCAGTTGAAAAAGGGACAAGCAATAGGCCTTTCTCTAAAGAAGATAAACAGATGGCCAATAAGCATGTGAAAAGATGCTCAACATAGTTAGGCACTAGGGAAATGCAAATCAAAACCACAGTGAGATACCACTTCAGCACAATCTAGGGTATCCGTAATCAAAAAGGAAAATAGCAAGTGTTGGCTAGGATGTGGAGAAATTGGAACCCTCATACCTTGCTGGTGGAATGTAAAATGGTGCAGCTGCTTTGGAAAACAGTCTGGCAGTTCCTGAAAAAGTTAAACATAGAATTATCATAAGATCCAGTAATTCTACTCCTAGGTATATACTCAAGGGAAATGAAAACATAGACACAAACTTGTACACAACTGTTCAAATGAGCATTATTTCTAATAGCCAAAAGTGGAAACCACCCAAATGCTCATCAACTGATGAATGGAAAAACAGACTGGTATTTTATACAATGGAAAGTAGTCAACCATTACAAGGAAGGAAATACTAATATGTGCCACAACATAGATGAATCTTGAAAACATGCTGAGTAAAAAAGCCAGACAGAAAAGTACACTTTTGCATGATTCAGTTTTTATGAAATACTCAGAATAGGCAACTCCATAGAGACAAAGATTTCCAATATTTTCTTTGTGCTTTAATATGGTGCGCTCTCTCTCTCTCTCTCTCTCTCCCCCCCCCTCTCTCCCCCACTTCTCTCCCTCCATCCCTCCTTCCCTCCCTATTTTCTCTCTCTCCCACCCCCTCCTTCTCTCCCTCCCCAAACACATATATACACATGTATGTAAATTTATAAATACACACACACACATATACAGTCATCTTGCTATCCACAGGGTTGGATACCAAGTACTCCCCATGGATGCCAAATCTGCAAATGCTCAAGTCCCTTATATACAGTGGTGTAATAGTTGCATAGAATGTACATACATTCCTGTATATTTTAAATCATCTGTAGATAACTTACAGTACCTAACATAATGTAAATTCTATGTAAGTAAGTATTATACTCTACTGTTGAGGCAATAATGACAAGGAAAAAAATCTGTATTTGTTCAGTACAGATGCAACCGTCTATTTTTAATTTTTTTTTTTTTTTTTGAGATGAAGTCTCACTCTGTCGCCGAGGACAGAGTGCAGTGGCATGATCTTGGCTCACTGCAACCTCCACGTCCCAGGTTCAGGCAATTCTTCTGCCTCAGCCTCGTGAGTAGCTGGGATTATAGGCGTGTGCCACCACACCCGGCTAATTTTTTGTATTTTTAGTAGAGACAAGGTTTCACCATGTTGGTCAGGCTGTTCTTGAACTCCTGACCTCGTGATCCACCTACCGTGGCCTCCCAAAGTGCTGGGATTATAGGCATGAGCCACCGCACCCGGCCTATTTTTAAATTTTTAAAATATTTTCATTCTGTGGTTGGTTGAATCCTTGGATGTGGAATCTGTGGATATGGAAGACCAACTGTATATACATATATATTTCTCCTATATTTTGAGGATATTTGATGGAGTATACATCTGTGCTCAGGAAACATATATAGTTATTAAATCAGAAAAAATGATAAGTTTTCTGTCTGATAAATATACAACCTCTTAGTCATTTTGTTAGAGTATCCAAACACATTTCTATGTTTAAACAGATCTGTATGTCAAAATAAACTTAATAAGTCACACTTTTCTTTTTAGACGTTAACTGATGTAAGAAATCTCAAATTTCCACCATTGTTTACTCAGAAATATCCTTGTGAGGTATGTATAATTCTCATCTTTTATTTTGTTTAGAGTCATCTTTAGAACTTAAGGGGGTCTTTAGCAATCAACTCAGTTTCCCTGTTTTACATGAGGAAGCCTAAGGTCTAGAGAGGAAAGGGACCTACTCCTAAGAGTACAAAATTTATTAAAATCAAAGACTGGAGCTGGGGCCTGGCTCCTTCAGCCTAATGTCCAGTGTTCCATACTGTAACACCTGTGAAATTTATATATTGATAAATCTTGAATTTCCTTAAATAATTAAGTTGAAGTGAGTTAGTATGTGTTCATTTTCAAACTGGAAAAAAAATCAAAATTTATCTTTCAGTATTATAAGTATAATGAAGGGTTGCATTAAAAAATGGACTTATAACAATAAATACCTACATATACTTAAATATGTTTTACTAAAAATTGTCATCATGTATTTTGCAAACTTGATGAATCTATTCCCAGGGTGGCTCATAAGAGTATATGTTATGTTCAAAGAGATTTTTAAAAACCAAGAAAGGCCGGGCACGGTGGCTCATGCCTGTAATCCTAGCACTTTGGGAAGCCGAGGTGGGTAGATCGCCTGAGGTCAGGAGTTCAAGACCAGCCTAGCCATCATGGTGAAACTCCATCTTTATTTAAAAAAAAAACAAAAAACAAAAAACAAGAAAAGGTGTTGGTTGCTGATCTCTGCTATAATTTTTTCTAATTAAAATTTTTATAGAGATAATTGTAGACTTACATGCAATTGTAAGATGACTTTTTAAAATCAGATTATGTCTATGTTTCAATGATGTGATTAAATAATCCTGTATAATATGTTAGAATATCAAATTTGATTTTTTGAAATAGGGGTTGGCAAACTAGGGCCCACAGGTCAAATCCAGCCTGCCACCTATTTTTATAATAAAGTTTTATTGGAACACAGCCATGCCCATTAGTTTACAGATTGTCTCTGGCTGCTTTTGTGCATCAATGGCAGAGCTGAGTAGCTTTATCAGAGACTTGAAAACTCAAATGTGATTCAAAACTTAAAATACATACAGAAAAATTTGCCAGCACTGATTTTAAAAACTGTACAATGATCAAACCTGGCCCTTTAATCACAAAACAATTTTTATATTTCAGTATGTGATGGTTCAAGACATGCTCTCTCCATCCCCCATGGAACGACCTGAAGCTACAAACATCATTGAAAATGCTGTATTTGAGGATTTGGACTTTCCAGGAAAAACAGTGCTCAGACAGAGGTCTCGTTCCATGAGTTCATCGGGAACAAAACATTCAAGACAGTCCAGCAACTCCCATAGCCCTTTGCCAAGCAATTAGCCTTAAGTTGTGCTAGCAACCCTAATAGGTGACACAGATAATAGCCTACTTCTTAGAATACGCCTGTCCAAAATTGCGGACTTGAAAATTTTGTTCTTTGCTCAATTTTCTTGTGGACTACATTTTTAATGTCAAATATAAGCTGGATTTGGGGGCATAACCTAAGTTGAGCCACCTCTTGAATTTTGCTGTACTTAAAGGGCTATCTTTGTTGTTTGTTAGTCTCTTGAAACTGGCTGCTGGCCAAGCTTTATAGCCCTCACCGTTTGCCTACAGAGGTAGCAGCAATCCCTAAAATATATATAGTGAGAACTAAAATGGAAATATTTTTATAGTACGAAAGAAGGAAAGTCCCCCTTTGTGGTAACTGTATTGTTCTAGAAATAAGCTTTCTAGAGATATGATGATTTTTGAAACTGATTTCCAGAAAAAGCTGACTCCAATTTTGTCCCTGGTGGGTAAATTAGGAATCTGCACTATTTTGGAGGACAAGTAGCACAAATTGTATAACAGTTGATGTCCGTAGTTTTATAGTCCTGTTTGTAGCAGTAAATAGCTTTATTCCTTAGATGGTTCTAGGGTGGGTTTAGAGCTTTTTGTACTTTTACCTCCAATAAAGGGAAAAATGAAGCTTTTTTATGTAAGTTGGTTGAAAGGTCTAGTTTTGGGAGGAAAAAAGCCGTGGTAAGAAATGGATCATATATATTACAACTAACTTCAACTATGGACTTTTTAAGCCTAATGAAATCTTAAGTGTCTTCTACGTAATCCTGTAGGTTGGTACTTCCCCCTAACTGATTATAGATAACAGTTTAATCATCTAACTTGCTAACATGTTTTTATTTTTCACTGTAAATATGTTTACGTTTTATTTATAAAAATTCTGAAATCAATCCATTTGGGTTGGTGGTATACAGAACACACTTAAGTGTGTTAACTATTGTGACTTCTTTCAAGTCTAAATGATTTAATAAAACTTTTTTTAAATTAAGCATAGTTGACTCTTATTTTGAGGAGTTAGTCCCAGAATGGTAGATTTTCAAATTTATAAAATGAGATCATAGATCTAGGAAGAGTCATAAACCTATCCTCAAGAAAACTTATTCCTAACCCATTTCAGACAGGTATCTTTTCATTTCCCAAAGACTTGGCAGGCTCTTTCAAATTTTGCAAGACCCATAATTGACAGACATTTGCTCAGTGCCTACCCTGTGCCAAGGACTGGGAATATAGAGAGGACCCTCTCCTAAGGGGAGAGCTCTCAGAGGAAAGGGCTGTGGTGATGCTAGTTGTATTGATATCAAGATGTATCTGACATGTGCCACATGGAGGCATGTGGCATACTGGGCTGACGAGGCATGAACCAGGTAGACACAACCTAGAAAGGTCAAAATGCATAATATCTCCATCTTACAAACTGATAATGTCTGCCACACAAGGTTATGAGCAATTTGTAAGCTGGAAAAACACTTCCCAGATCTTTGTGGCTGACTGTATATCCAGACTCACATGTGGCAGTGCTGCTCAAACAACTTCATTCCCCAGCTTCTGCTTGGTTCCTGGCCAGCTCATCCCCGTCACCTTTATCTCTTGGTCAGCCTGCTTTAGTTGCTGTTCCTTTTCTCTCTTCCTCTTTACCCCAGCCAGGAGTAAAGATCTGTTGACTTCTGCCAGCACACCCTACTCAGTTCCCCAAAGATCCTTTGACCCCCCAGGACCCCTCTAGGAGCTAGCCATGGTAGACACTACTATTACCATTTTACTTACAGTCAAACCAAGGTCCAGAAAGGTGCTGTGATTTGCCCAAGGTCACAAAGACAGTAAGAGCAAAACCGGGATCAAAACCTAGGTATTTAGATTCCTAGTCAGTGTTTTGTCTACTCCCTTTCACCAAGCTGTCAATATAATCAGTTTTCTTTCATTTTAACCCTGGGTCAGCCTTTGCTGACCGCCAGCAGGAAAGCAGGCATAGGGTTGGGGAAGTTAAGAGGCTGGGCCAACAACACTTAAGTCCTTAACAGTAGCCAGAATGGAGACCCCTGTGTTCTCACCCACAGGCCTTTCTACTGACCAAACCCCACTACCCTCTTTAAGTTCTGTTGTTTTTCTGGCATCTTTCCATCCCCTGCCCTTGCCTCTGCTTTTAGCACATTGTGTTTGATAATAATTATTCTCAGGCTGCAGAGGAGCCAGCAACTCTGATGAAGGTCAGCTCCCCCTTGTTCATTTCTAAGGTCTCAGAAAGTAAGGGGACACCTTGTAGTCCAGCAACATCCAGCATAAAGCCTGGTACTTGATTCCATATTTGCAGAATTGAATTTGAGGAACCTAGATATAACCCCCATTACAATAAAAACTGGGAAAATGAAGGAGGAAAGATGGTTTAAAAATCCTGATGCTAGCTGGACACAGTGGCTCATACCTGTAATCCCAGCACTTTGAGAAGTCAAGGCAGGTGAATTGCTTGAGCTCAGGAGTTTGATACCAGCCTGGGCAACATGGCAAGACCCCATCTCTACAAAAGATACAAAAGTTAGCCAGGTGTTGTGGTGCATGCCTGGAGTCCCAGCTACTCTGGAGGCTGAGGTGGGAGGATCACTTGAACTCAACAGGCAGAGGTTGCAGTGAGCTGTGATTGTACCACTGCACTCTAGGCTGGGCAACAGAGTAAGACTCTCTGTCAAAAAAAAAAAAGTCCTGGCAAGGTGCGGTGGCTCACACTTCTAATCTCAGCACTTTGGGAGGCCAAGGCAGGTGGATCACTTGAGGCCAGGAGTTCGAGACCAACCTGGCCAACATGTGAAACCCCATCTCTACTAAAAATAAAAAAATTAGCTGGGCATGCTGGCTCACGCCTGTAATCCCAGCTACTTGGGAGGCTGAGGCAGGAGAATTGCCTGAACCTGGGAGGCAGAGGTTGCAGTGAGCTGAGATGGCACCACTACACTCCAGCCTGGGCAACAGCAAGACTTCATCTCAAACAAACAAAACAAACAGAAAAAAGAATCCTGATGCTAAAAACAGGTGAAAGGATCAAATTCCAGAAAGTTTTCTTTTTTTTTTTTTCTTTTGAGACAGAGTCTCGCTCATCACCCAGGCTGGAGTGCAGTGGTGCGATCTCAGTTCACCACAACCTCCACTTCCCTGGTTCAAGCAATTCTTCTGCCTCAGCTTCCCGAGCAGCTGGGACTACAGGCTCATGCCACCACACCTGGCTAATTTTTTGTATTTTTTTTAAGTAGAGATGGGGTTTCACCATGTTAGCCAGGATGGTCTTGATCTCCTGACCTCATAATCTGCCCACCTCGCCCTCCTAAAGTGCTGGGATTGCAGGCATGAGCCACTGTGCCCGGACCCTAAATCCCCAAAGTTTTGTCAAGGAAGGGGATCTTGTGCTTTAAATGACAGGAGTGATGGTCTGGGACACTTGTTAGCACCCACATTGCTCTGCCTGCTGCTTTCCTCCTTTAGTCTAGCTGCCTGTCCTTTGTCTTGGGGGGCTACTGAGGGGAGAGCCACACAGGCCTGTTGGCACCATGCCAGGAGAGAGCACAGGGCGCTCCTGGAGGCAGCAGGACTAGCCTGAGGGCTCATCCGGGGATGGGAAGCCCATGAGAAATTTTGAAAACTAGCTACATAGTCTGCTGTTTGCCTCCCAGGATCAGAGAGAAAAGCAGACTTTTACGACATTAGGATGATGGGGTTTTCT
Organism: Cacajao melanocephalus; assembly: GCA_963573385.1. Taxonomy (NCBI): domain Eukaryota; kingdom Metazoa; phylum Chordata; class Mammalia; order Primates; family Pitheciidae; genus Cacajao; species Cacajao melanocephalus. Next base: position 61,484 of record CAUYLG010054064.1, on the reverse strand, counting down.
TACTGCTATCTTTCTCTGGATGCATTTACAACAAAAGCTATTTTATTTCTGTGCCATTTTTCTCTGAGAGAGCGGAGGTAGAACAAGCTCCAAGTCTAACCACTAGCCAAAGTGGAGAAGTCAAGGGCTAAGTGGGGGCTCTGAATGTTCTTTGGCCCACTGCTGCGATCATTTAAGATCCCCCATAACTAGATTGTCAAGGCACTGCTTCCCGAGACTTTCTGCCTCCAGAGCCTAACCCTGCAACTACAGTAGCTGTCGCCAGGTGGCTCATTTTCACCGTTTTCCCCAAGTACAGTCATGCGTTGCTTAAAGGTCTGAGAAATGCATTGTTAGGCGATTTCATCCTGTGAACCTCACAAAATGCACTTACACAAACTTAGATGGCGCAGCCTACCGCACACCCGGGCTGTATGGTGCAGGCTATTGCTACAAACCTGGACAGCATGATGCTCTACCGAATACTGTAGGCCGTGGTGGCACAATGGTATTTGTGTATCTAAACACAGAAAAGGGACAGTAAAAATACAGTATTATAAACGTTTTTTTTTTGAGACAGAGTTTCACTCTGTCACCCAGGTTGGAGTGCAGCGGCGCAAACTTGGCTAACTGTAAACTCTGCCTCCTAGGTTCAAGTGATTCTCATGCCTCAGCCTCCTGAATAGCTGGGATTACAGGTGCCTGCCACCAGGCCTGGCTAATTTTTGTATTTTTAGTAGAGACAGGGTTTCATCATTTTGGCCTGGCTGGTCTCGAACTCCTGATCTCAGGTGATCCACCCACCTCAGCCTCCCAAAGTGCTGGAATTATAGGCGTAAGCCACAGCACCTGGCCCCAGTATTATAACCTTATGGGACCACTGTTGTGTATGTGTTCCCTCACTGACTAAAACATTGTTATGTGGCACGTGACTGTAGTAGACAGTTGATGGCTGAGATAAAGAACATTCTTCAGCCTGTAAAGGTATTCCTCCCTTCCCCAAAATGTTCAACACATCGTAAGAACAAGCATGTCAACATAACCTAAACTTGCCAGATATTGCAAAATTTAACCATACAAAGTCCCACAGGCCATGAACTGCTTTTAAATTTCTTGTGCGGACAATGATGTCTCATGCGGACAACAAATAGGCTGGGCACAGTGGCTCACGTCTATAATCCCAGCACTTTGAGAGGCTGAAGTGGGAGAATCACGCCTAGGCGTTTGAGATCAGCCTGGGCAACATGGCGAAATATCGTCTCTACAGAAAAATAGAAAAATTAACTGGGCATGGTGGGGCACACCTAGAGTTTCAGCTGCCTGAGAGGCTGAAGTGGGAGGATCACCTGAGCCTGGGTGGTTGAGCTACAGTGAGCCATGATTGCACCACCGCACTCCAGCCTGGACTATAGAGTGAGACTATCTCAAATAAACAAACGAAAAACAAACACAGGAAACCGTATGTGCCTGGCTACTTCCAACCACTGTACTTCTAACAACTCTTAGTATCCCTAATCCCTTACTTGGTGCTTCTTTGGAGCAGCTGAGTAACTTTCTTTTCTGATTCTTCTTCATATTCTGGGGGACTAAGAAAAGGTTGAGGAAGGGAGAAGGAACAGAGAGAACAGCCCATGCAAAAGCATGGAAGGAGGGCAGGAGGTAAAAAGAGAGTTCCTGGCTGGGTGCCATGGCTCATGCCTGTAATCCCAGCACTTTGGGAGGCCGAGGCAGGTGGATCACCTGAGGTCAGGAGTTTGAGACCAGCCCGGCCAACATGATGAAACCTCGTCTCTACTAAAAATACAAAAATTAGATAGATGTGGTGGTGGGTGCCTAGAATCCCAGCTACTCAGGAGGCTGAGGCAGAGAATTGCTTGAACCTGGGAGGATGAGGTTGCAGTGAGCTGAGATCAGGCCACTGCACTCCAGCCTGGGCAACAGAGTGAGACTCCATCTCACAAAAAAAAAAAAAAAAAAAAAAAAAGTTCTCAAAGGTGGGGTGGGGAGAAGTAGACCAACTTAAGAATTCTTTTGGAGACAGAAAGGCCAGGACACTGGAATTCACTAACTATAGGTGAAGGAGAAGATGGCTTCTGAGTTTCTGGTGTGGATGCTTTTATAGAATCCAGAAGGAGGGTGCAGTTTGGGGATAGAAGAAATGACAGATATCCCTTTTTGAAGATGATGGATGAGTGTTCCAGGACTTTGTTGGTAAACAGTCATCGTGTTATAATTTGAAGCTGTAGAAAGTTACTGAACTGTGGAAGGACATGATGAGAGATTTTTAATATCACTACAGGCTGGATGCAGTGACTCACTCCTATAGCCCAACAGTTTGGGAGGTTGAGGCAGGCAGATTGCTTAAGCCCAGGAGTTAAAGACTAGACTGGGCAACATAGTGAGACCCCTATCTCTAAAAAAATTTCTTTGAATCACAAGATCACTATGGTGACTGAGGAAGAGAGCTGACAAGAGGGAGAAAGAGTTGAAGATCGAACCAGACAGAAGCCATAGACTTTATCCAGCAAGAAGTCAGAGGGCCTGAGCCAGGGCAGTGGAAGCTGAAAGACATCCCTTCTTTGTCCAGCAGCTGACCATATGCTAGCTCCCAACAACCAGAGAAGGGTCCTCTATCAATGCTCTGTAGTGTTGAGTTTTAAAGAACTTCAGGGGGTGCTATAGTGAGTGCCTCTTTGTTTGGGAAGAACCTGCTGCTTTCTCAAATGATGTTAGCTTTTAGAATATCCAGAGAACATTGTCATAAATCATGGCCACCAGTTTGGGACCAGCTCCTCTCTTGCTAGCAGCACGAATGTGAGTAGGAAGAGGAGAGGAAACAGTGCTGCTGGCTTGGAGCTCTGCTGCCTCCCAGGAAGAGCCTGAGAGAATTTTCACCGCCCACAAAGGTCACAAACTTGCCCCAAGGGAGTGAGAGGGTTTGATACTGAGAAGTAATGAAGGAGAAAGGGTGTTCTTCAAGAAAACAGCTGTCCAGCCTAGCCAACACGGTAAAACCCCGTCTCTACTGATAAAAAATACAAAAATTAGCCAGGCATGCTAGTGCACGCCTATAGTCCCAGCTACTGCAGAGGCTGAGGCCAGAGAACGACTTGAACCCTGGAGGCGGTGACAGGAAATGTACAAAGACCTGGCCCAGGAGGAAGAAGAGCTCAGGCACGCCACTGCACTCCAGCCTGGGCCACAGAGCAAGACTCCATCTCAAAACAAAACAAACAGACAGAAAAAGCCCAGCTGAATAAGTGAAGATATATTCATACAATAGATATGCAATGAGTCAGTAGTATAATAAGTAGATTATGTCACAGTGCAATGATAAGTGGATTATTATGCATGGAATTATTAAATGGTTTATTAAGCAGATAAATGACAAATGCAAGTTGCAGAAAAGTATTAATAGTACAATTGCAACCAAGTAAAATAGTTTCTATATCTGTTTAAATGGAATTTTTTCATGGGCATAGAGAAAGTTTTGGAAGGATTCTCACCAAATGCTACTCTAGTTACCTTACAAGGGTAGAGCTGAGGAGGGTGGAGAAGATTATTAACATCAATATGCATCTCAGCATTGTTTGAGTTCTTTCCATTGTAGGTAATACTTTAATCCAATGTGATTAATAAATTAGATTTTAAAATTAAGAAAATGGAAACCAATAAACAGCACTTACAATATCATACCTTTGAGATGAAGTTTTGCTCTTGTCACTCAGGCTGGATTGGAGTGCAATGGCATGATCTTGGCTTACTGCAACCTCTGCCTCCTGAGTTCAAGGATTCTCCTGCCTCAGCCTCCCAAGTAGCTGGGATTACAAGCATGTGCCACAATGTCTGGCTAATTTTTTGTGCTTTTAGTACACATGGGGTTTCACTATATGGGCCAGGCTGGTCTCAAACTCCTGGCCTCAAGTGATCCACCCACCTCAGCTTCCCAAAGCGCTGGGATTACAGGCGTGAGCCACCGCCCCTGGCCAGCATTTACAATATCTTTATTGATTTTGTATTTGTATTCTGCCGTATAGTTTATTTGACATAGTCTCATTTAATTTTAATAGGATCTCTGCAAAGCAGATATTTTCATTACTATTTTACGTGTTAAAAAAGTGCAATAATTAAAATAACTACAACAGCCTATCAAGAAGTTTGTAATAATCCACTTATCACTGCACTGCCCTTGTTAGCATAACAATCCCCACTTTTCTGAATAATCCTCAATTCAGAGAGCATTTTAGAGGGGTAACAGGTGACAGGACAGTGCTGGGCTTTGGAATTAGGGCTGGCCACATTACTTCTTTCTTGTTTGCGATTTTCTTTCAGCTCTCCAATCTGTTTTCTCACTGCAAATAGCACATTTTGAAGATTAAGCAATAGAATATATCATATTTAGTGTAGAACCTGGTAAACAGAATTCGATAAACAGAGACAAAATGAAATCCCAACTTCAGTTCTCTCAAATGTAAAATGGGCACAGTCCTGTGGTAGGGTTATTCTGAGGACTGAGTGACAACTATGAGTTAAATGGTCATACAAATATGGATGACTTATATTTCTTATGATTGTATGATGGGAGAGAAAGATACAGAAAAAGCTCTTTAGTCAAACACGCAGCATATAAAAACTTTATAATGTTTATGCATACATGTGGACATTTAATATGCCTATGAAAAGCACCGGAGGCTGGCATTGATTGGGTGAGGACAACGTGTTTTGCAAACATAAAAGTATGGTTATTATTCAAGTAGTCAAGAAACGCCTTTGTTGTATAAGGGTTTCGGGCTTCCGAGGGGGTGGAGGAGGGCTGGGAATGCCTCCTTTCTCCCAGGCCTTTGACCCTAGGCTGCCGGTCTACAGTGATCAGCAGGGAGCCGGGGCGCAGCGTGGCCGGAGGGTTTGGAGATGAAAGATAGGAGGATGCCTTCTGGATTCTCGGGGCTGGGGCAGGGAATCTGGCTCGGGCTCCGCTGGGAGCGGCGGCAGGAACTGTCGGTACAAAGACCTGGCCCAGGAGGAAAGAGCCCAGGCTGGCCAAGCGGGGACGACAGACGCCGAGGCAAAGTGGGGGCTCGGCGGGTCCGCGGCGCTCTGCGTTCCCCGGGAAGGGCCTTGGAGTGGAGGGTGGGAAACTGAGTGTCAGCGAGTCAGTCCAGTGCGATGACCGATCCTCTTGTGACAGATGCGGGAGGGTGGGCTGGGCCTGAGAACCACCAGCGATGGAGGAGTGGCGGGCGGGAGGTGCTGGCGGGCGGGAGGTGCTGGCGGGCGGGAGGTGCTGGCGGAGGAGGCGGAAGTGCGGAAGGAGCCGGTCGCTCTCCTAGGTTAATTACCACTCACTCGGCCCCCAGGACTAATGGATTCTTCAGGGGCCGCAGACCTGCTGGGCAGCCAGAGGGCGGCTCCTGGGTGAGTTTCAAAATCAACGTTTCTGGAAGGCCTGCTGAATACCAAGTCCTATACTAGGCAGTTCATATTCGTGGTATCTCATGGAATACCTTCAATAACCTTGGGAGATATTATGCCCCCCATTTTACAGAGGAGGAAACTGAGGCTTACTGAATCAAAGGATTTCCATCCAATGGGTATAATCAGGCAAATCATAGGTAAATTGTAAGTAGTTTAAGAAAAAAAAAATGCATCCGGGAGAAGTGGCTCACGTCTGAAATCCCAACACTTTGGGAGGCCGAGGTGGGCGGATCACGAGGTCACGAGTTCGAGACCAGCCTGACCAACATGGTGAAACCCCGTCTTTACTAAAAATACAAAAATTAGCTAGAGGTGGTGGCGCGCGCCTGTAATCCTAGCCACTCAGGAGGCTGAGGCAGGAGAATCCCTTGAACCCGGGAGACAGAGGTTGCAGTCAGCCGAGATCGTGCCACTGCACCCCAGCCTGGGCGACAGAGCGAGACTCCATCTCAGAAAAAAAAGAAAGGAAAAGAACTCAACTTAGCTACTCATCAGAAATGCAAACGAAAGCAACAGTGGATCCCACTTTTCTACTATCATATGGAAAACATTTAAAAGATTTAAGTGTGTGGAAGGCGCTACACACTTCCTCCAGACGGAAGTAGCTACACTCTGCATCCTCGCATCACCAGGAAACTACTAAAGTTCCTGGGGAAGCAAAGTAGAACTTCGTAAGAACAAAATGAATGAAGAGGAAAAAACCTATGGTGGCTGTGAAGGCCCTTATGCCATGTATGTCAAATTGATATCATCTGAAGGCCATGTATTTATCGTAAAAAAAGAACATACATTAACATCAGGCACGATAAAAGCCATGTTCAGTGGCCCAGGTCAATTTGCTGAGAACGAAACCAATCAGGTCAATTTTAGAGAAATACCTTTACATGTGCTATCAAAAGTATGCATGTATTTTATGTGCAAAGTTCGCTACACTAACAGCTCCACTGAGATTCCGGAATTCCCAATTGCACCTGAAATTGCACTAGAACTGCTGATGGCTGCGAACTTCCTAGATTGTTAAATAAAATAACTTGTAATAAACTGTTGACTATTTTCAGTTAAAAAAAGATTTATGTGTGTAAGCAAAAGTGTGATGAAAGAATTCTCTCATAGGCTATTCTTAGCAGTGTATTTTTATGATTTTTTTGTCAGTATCTGTCTAAATTTGAAAGATAATTTTTCTTGAAAATTTCATTTTGAGAATCTATTTTTCTATTTCTTTTCTTTTCTTTTTTTTTTTTCTTGAGATAGAGTCTTGCCTATTGCCCAGGCTGGAGTGTAATGGCACTATCTCAGCTAACTGCAACCTCTGCCTCCTGTGTTCAAGCAATTCTCCTGCCTCAGCCTCTTGAGTAGCTGAGACTACAGGCATGCACCACCACGCCCAGCTATTTTTTTTTTCTTTGTATTTTTAGTAGGATGGGCTTTCGCCAAATTGGCCAGGCTGGTCTCGAACTCCTGGCCGCAAGTGATCCTCCTGCCTCGGCCTCCTAAAGTGCTGGGATTACAGGCATGAGCCACCAATCCCAGCCTCTTTCTTTTTTTTCCAGAGACTTAAGTCATATTATGTTGCCCAGGCTGGAGTGCAGTGACTATTCACAAGTGTGATCATAGCGTACTGCAACCTCCAACTTCTGGCCTCAAGAGATCTTCCTGTCTCAGCTTCCCCAGTAGCTGGGACTATAGGTATGCACCACCCATCCACTACTTCCAAGATTTAAAGAATCAAAAGTTTTTAAAACTTACATTTTAAATACTCTTTGTAGGTGATTCTAAGGCACTGCTTCTCAATCTTGATAGCACAATAGAATAATAATGGGACCTTTAAAAAAATAGCCAAGACCCAGGCAGCACTCCAGCCCTGTAAATCACAACTTGTGGGTGTGGAGCCCAAACCTCAGAATTTTTTAAAGCCTCCTGATGATTCCAAAGTGCAGTCAAAGCTGAGAATCACAGGCCTGCCCTTTCATAGTGGCTACAGGACCAGGAACATCAGCAGAAATGCAGAGTCTTAGGTTCTACTCCAGACCTGCTGGATCAAAATTCACGTGTTAACAGGAACCCAAAGTAATTCATACAGACATTAATATTTGAGATAGACTGCAGGGGTTTTAGATTTATTTCAACCCTTCTCCTGTACTAGCCCTACCCTGACTGCTTCTGGGACAGGCTGGCACTAACAAGATCAAATGCACCTGGGCCTGGTTCATTCTACAAACATCTCCCGAGCAACTCCTAAGAGGAAGGGACTATTCTAGAAGGGACCTATAACCATTCCCCTAGATCCCTAAGCTCTGGATGGACAAATGCAGGCTGAGTAGAAACTAGCTTCGAAGCAATACAAGTGTTGACAATCAGAACTCTAGATTGGTTGGAAACTTAAAGTAAATCAACAATGTGAAACAGAGACATCTAGCAAAACTTCAGACACTAGCAGGTTGCATTCCTTGGTCCCTACCACATCTCACAGGACCTCAGAACTGATCTTCTCACCTCTGGTCTTGAACCAACTCATGCTGTCATGACAGAATGTTTTACAACATAAATCTGGCCATGCTATTTATTCCCTGCTTAACATCCTCTGACAGTCCCTGGACATCCTTAGGTTCAAAGTCAAACACATGAGCTTGGCATACAAGGCCATCGCCAACCGACCCAGCTGTGCCTTAATTCTTGAGAACCCACATGTGCCCATTCTACTTTTCAGGAGTAACAAATGAACCCCTGACCTTTTCTCAAGCTGCCACGTTCCCTAGCTTATCTGTCTGTTACCCCCTTACTTCCTCTACCCACCTGAACCCTCACCCCCTGGAAACACTTCCTCTCAGGTCTCTCCTCCAGGATCACAATCTTGGTGAACAACATTCTGATTGGCCCTCATCCCAATGAAGGGATGAACAAGACATCATTAGAAAGAGGCCTGTCACCTAACTTTGGGGGTTTGTTTTGTTTGAGACATGGCCTCACTCTTTTGCCCAGGCTGGAGTACAGTGGCATGATCATGACTCATGACAGCCTCAACCTCCTGGTCTCAAGCAATCCTCCTACCTCAGCCTCCTGAGCAGCTGGGACTACAGGCATGGATCACCACACCCAGCTAATTTGTTGTTGTTGGTGTTCTGTAGATATGAAGTCTCATCTCACTCTGTTGCCCAGGCAGGAGTTCAGTGGCGCAATCATGACTCACTGTAGCTGTGACCTCCTGGTCTCAACAAATCCACCTCAGCACTCAAGTAGCTGGGGACTACAGGCATGCACCACCACACCTGGATAATTTTTCAGTTTTTTGTAGAGACAGGGTTTTGCCATGTTGTCCAGGCTGGTCTCGAACTCCTGGGCTCAAGCGATCCTCCCACCTTGGCCTCCCAAAGTGCTGAGATTACAGGCATGAACCACTGTGCCCAGCCCTTTTGATTTGAAGGACTGTCTAGTGAGAGCAGTTTGACTCTGTTCTCAAGGCATAGCTTTTTTTTTTCTTTTTTTTAGAGATGGAGTTTCACCATATTGGTCAGGCTGGTCTCGAACTCCTGACCTCAGGTGATCCACCCACCTCGGCCTCCCAAAGCGCTGGGATTACAGGCATGAGCCACCGCGCCTGGCCTCAAGGCATAGCTTTTAAGAGCCAAGACCCATCTGAGCTTTGGCACATCAGAATACAGTTTTAAGTGTTTAACAGAAACCCAAATTGCCAGTGATATAAATCAAGGATTCTTAACCGTGGCTGGAGAGCTTTCTAAATATCCAATGCCAGCCGGGAGTGGTAACTCACGCCTATAATCCCAGCACTTTGGGAGGCCAAGGTGAGTGGATCACCTGAGGTCAGGAGTTCAAGACCAGCCTGGCCAACATGGTAAAACCCCATCTCTACTAAAAATACAAAAAATTAGCCAGGCATGGTAGTAGGCACCTGTAATCCCAGCTATTGGGAGGCGGAGGCAGGAAAATCATTTGAACCTGGGAGGCAGAGGTTGCAATGAGCCAAGATCATGTCACTGCACTCCAGCCTGGGCGACAGAGCGAGATTCTGTCTCAAAAAATTATTCAATGCCAGGCTACGCCTCAGGCCAATTAAATCAGAAATTTAGGAGAAGGGGCAAGCATCAGTATATTTATTTTTTAAAAGCTCCACAGGTGATTATAATGTGCAGGTAAGAGTAAGACTCATTGCCTTAAACAATTGGAGGTTTATTTTATTCCGTGTGGGACATTCCAGATCTGACGAGACTGCTGGGCACCACTCAAAAATCCAGCCTCCTTCTCACTGCCATTTCACCATCCCTAGGGCAGGGCCCTTATCCACAAGGTCCAGCTAGGCTCAGAACTTGCCCAAGCACCATGATGCAGGAGGGGAAGGGCGTGGCCTGGGAAGATGCACACACCACCATTTTTGCTGTGGCCCCTTGGTTGGGATCTAGTCACGTAGCTGTGTTTTATGCAAGGAAAGCTGGGAAAGGTAGTCTTTATTCCAAATGGCCATTACCCAGCTAAAATCTTAGGGGTCTGTTAATACAGAAAAGAAGATGGTTACTGGGGAGAATCTAGCAGAGCTCAACCTAAGGAAGAATATCCTCAAGAACAGAATGGTCATGTACTGGGATAGGCAGTGGCAGTGCGCTCCCTGCCACCTGGAGAAGTCATCACGCCAGGAGAGAACCACAGCTCTAAGGCAGTCAGATATTCACTCAGTCCACAACTCAACTCTTCATTCTCATTCACCACAGCCAATATACTGGCCTTCTTCCCGTTCCATGAGCACACCCAGCACTCTTCATCAGATGGCCTTGTGCTTGCCACCAAAAAGCTTCTGCCCAGAGTTTCTCCTGTCATTTGGGTCTCAGAGAGGTCTGCATTTTTTTTTCTTTTTTTTTTTTTTCTGAGACAGAGTCTCGCTCTGCTACTCAAGCTGGAGTGCAATGGCATGATCTTGGCTTACTGCAACCTCTGCCTCCTGGGTTCAAGTGATTCTCCTGCCTCAGCCTCCTGAGTAGCTGGGATTACAGGTGCCCACCACCTCACTTGGCTAATTTTTGTATTTTTAGTAGGAATGGGGTTTCAACATGTTGGCCAGACTGACCTCAAGTGATCTGTCTGCCTCAGTCTCCCAAAGTGCTGGGATTACCGGCATGAGCCACCACGCCCAGCTTGAATTTTTTTTTTTTCATAGTACTTATGATCTCTGTCTCTCTCTTTTTTTCCGGGAAGCTTAATTTCTCAGGCCAGAATGCAGTAGTGCAATCTTGACTCACTGAAGCCTCAACCTCCAAGGCTCAAGGGATCTTCCTGCCTCACCCTCCCAAGTAGCTGGGATTGCAGGCACACGCCACCAAATCTGGCTAATTTTTTGATTTTTTGTAGAGATGGAGGTCTCACTATGTTGCCAAGGCTGATCTTGGACTCCTGGGTTCAAGCAATCCCCTCGCCTCAGCCCCTCAAAGCACTGAGATTCCAGATGTGAGCCACTACACGCAGTAGTCCTTATAATCTTGAGATAGACTACTAGGGTTCAAATCCTGGCTCCACCGTTCACTAGCTGTCTGACCTGTGCCTCAATTTTCTCATCTATAAAATGGGGATGATAATAGTGCCTGTCTTTACCTATAAAGACAGAGCATTGTTAAGAGCACTTGGTTATCTCTTTCAGGTTTTCACCCCCAGGCTTCTTGCAGGTCACCGATAATAACCTTGTTGCTATTAATACATCTAGTGCTAAGTCCTCAGTCCTGGCCCAGCAACAGCATCTGACCCTGCTGATCCACAGATCCTCCCTCCTCCCTGTCACCTTTTGCCACGTGATCTACAGAACACCAGATGCCTATGGTTTTTGTTCCACTTCAAAGCTCCCTCCATCTGCCTGACCTTTCAACTTTGACCTACCCTAGACCTCAGACCTCGGACCACTTCCACTCCTTGGCAAGGGGCGAGTCTTCTGATTTTCAATGCCATCCATATGCTGTTAATTGCTGAGGATCTATCTCCAGGCCCTGACCTCTCTCTCCTGAACTCTGCCCCGTGTAGCCCACTGCCTCCTCAAATCCTAGAGGCATTTCAAACTTAATATTTCCAAATCCAAACTGATCTCCTCCAAACTCATTTGAGCTATCATCTTCTCCATCTCAATGAAAAGCAGGTCACCTTTCCAGTTTGCACAAGCCAAAAAACAGAGTCATCATCAATGTCTCTCTTAATGTACTCCACAGCCAATCTGTCAGAAAATCTCAGGCTCTGCCTTCACACACAACCAAAATCCAACCATTTCTCCACCTTCTCCACCTCCACAGTGATTGCTGTGGTCCACGCCACCCCTTCCTGTCACCTGTAGTCTCCCGCTTCTCCCTTTGTCCCCTCAGTCTTTTCTCAATCCAGTGGCCAAAGTGATTCTTCTAAAACAGAAACCAGGCTGGGCGCAGTGGCTCATATCTGTAATCTTAGCACTTTGGGAGGCCGAGGCAGGTGGATCCCTTAAGGTCAGGAGTTCAAGACCAGCTTTGCCAGTATGGTGAAACTCCATCTCTACTAAACACACAAAAAATAGCCGGGTGTGGTGGCACCCACCTATAATCCCAACTACTCAGGCGGCTAAGGCAGGAGAATCGCTTGAACCCAGGAGGCAGAGGTTGCAGTGAGCCAAGATCACACCACTGCACTCCAGCCTGGGCAAAAGAGTGAGACTCTGTCTCAGAAAATAAATAATAAAACAGAAATCAGATTATGTCACCCTTTGTTCATTGCTTTGCAGTGGCTCCTGTCTCACTCGAAATAAGAGTCACAGCCTTTATAAGAGCTTACCTGCACCTAGACAGTCCTGAGAAGCTTTGTGACAACGATGACACTGCCACCCAGGCCCCTCCCCAGGCTCTGCCCTTCCTGCTCCTTCAGTCCCAGTCCTCCCTGTGAGAAGGGCTCCCTTTCTCCAAGGCGTTGCTCAAATGCCACCTGCTCTGAGGGCCCTGTGGAGCCTCTGCCTGGTGCCATCACTCTGACATCCTGTTGCCTGCATTGTCTTTCTTCATCCACTTACCACCTTCCAACATGCCATGTTTCCCTTTCATTCATTGTCATTTTCCCCAACTAGAATGGAATCACCTTGCCTTATTATTATTTTCATTTTTGCTATATTGCCAGTACTGAGAATTATGCCTGGTACACAGGTATTAAATACATATGTGCTAAATAAGAGAAAATGATTAAATTAAAAATCATTTCTCTCCAGCATTGTGGGCCTGTTTCTTCACAGTATAAAGGTCTCAGATGTGTCATTTATGTTGCAAATATTTTCCTACTTTGTTCTTTGTCTTAATTTTATTTATTTATTTATTTATTTATTTAGGCAGGATCTCACTCTGTCGCTCAGGCTGGAGTACAGTGGTGTGGTCTTGGCTCACTGCAGCCTCTGCCTCCCAGGTTCAAGCGATTCTCCCAGCTCAGTCTCCCAAGTAGCTAGGACTGCAGGCGCACACCACCATGCCTGGCAATTTTTGTATTTTTTTGTAGAGATGGGGTTTCACCAGGTTGCCCAGGCTGGTTTTGAACCCCTGGACTCAAAGGATCTATCTGCCTAAGCCTCCCAACGTGTTAGGATTGATTACAAGGGTGAGCACTGCACCTGGTGTGCCTTTTTATTTTGTGGGTTTTCTTCCATGCAGAAAGTTTGATTATTATGTAGGCAATGTATTAATTTAATTTTCTTTTCTTTCTTTTTTTTTTTTTTAAGATGGGGTTTCACCATGTTGGTCAGGCTGGTCTTAAACTCCCAACCTCAGGGGATCTGCCCACCTTGGCCTCCAAAGTGCTTGGATTACAGGTGTGAGCCACCACGCCTGGCCTAATTTAATTTTTTAATTTATAGTTTCCAGATTTTAGGTCATATTGAGAGAAACTTTCCTTTTTTTTTTTTTTTGAGAAACTTTCCTTTTATGTGTGTTTGTGTCTGTATTTGTGTATGTGTGTATATGTATATATTTGTTGTGGTGGTAAAATATACACATAAAATTTACCATTTTAACCATTTTTAAGTGCAGAGATTTATGACATTAAGTACATTCACATTGTAGTGCAATCATCATCACCATCCATCTCCAGAACTTTTCAAACTCCCAAACTGAAACTCTGTACCATTGAATAGTAACTCCCCATTTCTTCCTTCCCCAGCCCCTCACAACCACCACTCTGCCTCCTGTCTCTGAGTCTGACTTCCCTAGGCACCTTATACTAATGAAATATATATTTTTTAATGTTTGGAAATTAATGGATACGTTCGGCATGTTGCAAAGCCAAAATATCCTTTTAAAAATTTTTTAAAAATAGAGACAGAATCTTGCTTTTGTTGCCCAGGCTGTTCCTGAACTCCTAGGCACAAGTGATCATCACACATCAGCCTCTCAAAGTGCTGGGATTACAGGCATGAGCCACCACTCTGGGCCCCAAAATATTCTTGAGATACACTATGGTTTGGACATGGTTTATTTTATTTTATTCATTTATTTTTTTGAGACAGAGTCTCACTCTGTCGCCAGGCTGGAGTGCAGTGGCGCAATCTTGGCTCACTGCAACCTCCACCTCCTGGGTTCAAGAGATTCTCGTGCCTCAGCCTCCCAAGTAGCTGAGATTACAGGCGCATGCCACCATTCCCAACTAATTTTTGTATTTTTGGTAGAGATGGGGTTTCACCATGTTGGCCAGGATGGTCTCGAACTCCTGACCTCATGGTCCACCCACCTTGGCCTCCCAAAGTGCTGGGATTCCAAGTGTGAGCCACTGTGCCCAGTGGTTTTGACGTGGTTTATCTGCACCAAGTCTCATGTTGAAATTTGGTCTCCAGTGTAGCAGTATTAGGAGGTGGGGCCTACTGGGAAGTGTTTGGGTCATGGGGGCAGGTCCCTCAAGAATGGCTTGGTGCTATTCTCAAGGAAGTGAGTGAGTTTTTGCTCTCAAGGGACTGGGAATGAATTAGTTTCCCAAAAGAGTAGGCTGTTATAAAGCCAGGACACTCTTCATGTTTTCTTTTCTTTGCTTGAGTCCACTTACCCTTTGACTTTCTCTGCCATATTATGACACACCATGAAAGCCCTCTTCAGAAGCTAGAGCCATGCCCTTGAACTTCCCAGAGTGCAGAACCATGAGCTAAATACATCTCATTTCTTATATAAATCACCCAGTCTCAGGTGTTCTTTTATAGCAACACAAAATGGACTAGTAAAATATATTTCTTTTTTTCCTTTTTTTTGAGACAGAGTTTCACTCTTGTTGCCCAGGCTGGAGTGCAATGGCTTGATCTTGGCTCACTGTAACCTCCGCCTCCCGGGTTCAAGCAATTCTTCTGCTTCAGCCTCCCAAGCAGCTGAGATTACAGGTGCCCACCACCACACATGACTAATTTTTTATATTTTTAGTAGAGATGGCATTTCACCATGTCAGGCAGGCTGGTCTCAAACTCCTGACCTCAGGTGACCTGCCTGCCTCAGCCTCCCAAAGTGCTGGGATTACAGGCATGACTCACCACGCCCAGCCATAAAAGATATTTCAATGTATTGCATGCTCTGATCCACCTTATCCCAGCTTCCTAGTTATAGTTTATTTCAAGCAAAGACTTGCCACTGTGTGCCCAAGACTTCCAGGAGCTGTGCATCTTCGTCTGCTATTTCTCAATGTGTGATTCACATGACACCAGTGACTCAGCCGCCAGCAAACCATGTAAAATTGCAGATTACTGGAGTTCACACCAGACCTATTGAATCTCCATCCAGACCTGGCGGAACTGAGGAATCAGCATTTGACCTAGGCATTCCACTGCCATCCCCTGCTAGGAACTCTCAAAGGTCAGCCGTGAGTGGCCACTTGATCTGGAAGAAGACACACTGCCATGGAACCCTGGGGCCTAAACCCTCACCCCTTGGTTGCTGTTCCTTTCTGTGAAATGGATGTGTAAGAATTCCTGTGTCACAGAGAAGAAATCAACTTGGAAGAAGATATCCTCCAAGGCCATGTTTTGTAAACTCTGAAATATATATGACATATGAAACTGTTAGCATTACCTTCAAGCCCCAGTCCCGTCTCTGCAGTCTCTGCCACAGGGTCCGTCTACAGGTCAAGAAAAGATAAAAGCATCCATAGAGTTGACATGACGGTGGTGGGGGGCAGCACGGAATCTACAAATAAGGGTGGGAAATAGGTGTCAATCTGTTCTCTTTGATATTCATAATTGAAAGAAACACTGTATTAATTATTTTAAAATGTTAAGTGCATTTATGTACTTTATTTTTTGTATCTTGTGAAATGGGTATAATTATCCTCCTTTTACACATGAGAAAATGAAAGGTCAAAATGAGATTTTATGGGAGGAAGATTTTATGGGAGATTGGTTCAGCTCAGCCAATCTCAGCTCAGCTACCACCCATGTGACATTTGGCCAAGTCACCTAAAGCCTTGGTTTTCTCCACTACAATGTAGGACTGATGGCCATATTCACTCAGCGGTGAAGGTAGGTATTGAGTAAGATAGTAAGATAAGGTATGTGCTCGGCCCGACATGGAGGCTGGCACATTGCATGACACCGTGAGTGTAGTTCCAGGATATCTGCTCCCGATTCTCTGCTCTCAGCCTTATGCTGAGGAACCTCAGGGGACCCTAAAAAAAACACAAGAGGAATGAAGAGAGATGGGGATGGCTGCTGGCATCTGGCTATGCTTGGCTCAGTAATAAACTAGGTGAAGAGTGAAGAGATTTATTCTGAGAATATTAAAATGTCTGTTGACCAAAGCAGGCTCCCCTGGATCTATTCACTAGACACAGCTATTGGATAGACCAGGGCAGAGCTGGAACTAGGAAGGCACAGGGGTTGATGGAGACACCACCCAAACCCAATTTGAAGTTGCTATTTTCCTGCTTTTCCCCAAAGACAGCTTCAGTTGGGGAGAGTAGAATTCAGTGGGCAAAGTTGTGAGCCATCCTCAGGGTTGTCTGTCCGGGTCACTTTACCTGATACTGCCAAGTACTGAGAGCTTCCCTGCTCCCCGCCTGGAGCCTGAAGCTGCTGGAGGCAGTTGCAGAAGATGCCTGGAGCTCTTCTCTGTCTTTCCTGTACCGGCCCTTGGAAAACTGTTTCTCTCTCTCACCGTCGTTCCTTCCTTCCATATTTGTTGAGCACCTGCTATATGCCAGGTTTCAAGAGCAAGAAAGAAAATAAAACACTCTCAAATATTTTTTTAAAAGAAATTATTCTAAAGATAATACACATTAGAATTAAATGGCTAACACCCGTAATCCAGCACTTTGAGAGGCCAAGGCGGCCAAATCACTTAAGGTCAGGAGTTTGAGACCAACCTGGCCAACATGACAGCACCCTGTCTCTACTAAAAATACAATTAACCAGGTGTGGTGGTGCATGCCTGTAATCCCATCTACTCTAGAGGCTGAGGCACGAGAATCCCTTGAACCCAGGAGGTGGAGGTTGCAGTGAGCCAAGATCTCACGTGGGTGACGGAGTGAGACTGTGTCTCAAAAAAATTTTTTTTAATGAAATACAATATAGCTCACAATGATTGAGCACTCACTGTTTGCCAGGGTAAGCACTAGGTGTTCACTCATGAACTCCTCAAAGCCCCCATCTGAAAGATGTAGGAACAAAGGGACTTAGGAACACACAGAGAGAGCAAACTCTTAGAGATGTGTTGTCAAGGCAGGGTTCTCTAAAGGAGGCTGTGTCCGCTGTCAGCAGGGGGAAAGCAGGAGAAAGGGTTGTTTACAAAAAGTAACAAGGCAGGTGGTGGGAGAGGGATGAGTATGCGTGTAGGGCAGGTGGAGATGGGGTTGGAGGGAGGGGTTGCTGCTTCCTATGAATGGCCTTATGCAGCGGGACCCCCGGCATGGCAGTTATACAGGGAGATGATGAATATGTAATCAGACCTGTGTTCTATGATTCCTCTAGGGTTAAAATGGGGAGGGGACTGAAGGGCGTGTTCCCGATGCCATAGAGGAGGGCTGCTGCAGTGGGATCCGAATGGAGGGCCAAATCCGAAGGAGATTTCTGAGGCAGAATCTCAAGACTTTAGTGGCTGTTTTTCAGACAGAGCCATTTCCTCAGCCTCCTGTGGGAAGGTGCGGCAAGTGCCTCAAAAGCAACGTGTTGGGGTCTCAACTCATCCTTCTCTCCTGAGCCTGATCCCTCCCTGGGCTCCCCTACCGCTGTCCTCTCCTGCTCCGGGGGACCCGGTCATGGCTCACCTTCTTGCTCTGTCCACCTAGGGAACTGGCATGTCATTCTCTGATGGTGTCCAGGCACATCTTTAATCCACTTCATGTCTGAAGCACCTCAACTTGTGCTCAGCCAGGCACACCCCTGGGGAGAGACGGTGATGGTCTCCCCAGAAATGGAAGTTTCCACGGAGGTTTCTGAACATCTCAGATTAAGAACTACTGAAGGATATCTCTGAATCCAGCTGATCTTTGTGGTCCAGGTAGTCGTTCACACCGATGGTTATTAATCAATGAAACTTGGACATTAGGGAGCAAGACAACTGTTTCATTAAAGTTTTAGAAAAGGCTAGGTGAGGTGGCTCACGCCTGTAATCTCATCACTTTGGGAGGCTGAGGTGGGTGGATTACCTGAGGTCAGGAGTTCAAGACCAGCCTGGCCAACATGACAACCCCGTTTCTACTAAAATACAAAAAATTAGCCAGGCATGGTGGCATGCACCTGTAATCCCAGCTACTTGGGAGGCTGAGGCAGGAGAATCGCTTGAGCCTGGGAGGCAGAAGTTGCAGTGAGCTGAGATTGTGCCACTGCACTCCAGCCTGGGTGACAGAGGAAAACTCCGTTTCAATAAATAAATAAAAATTTTAAAATAAAGTTTGAGAATAAAACCTTTACTTAGAATAAAGTGACATGCAAGTTACCAAAAATGACTAAAACTTTAGGGTTGGAATCAAATCTGGGATTTAAATTCTGGCTCTGTCACACGTGGACTTGTGCCAGGTACTTAACCTCCGTGAACATCCGTTACTTCATCTGAATATGGGATGAAATAATGCGTGTGGTGTGTGCAAGTGTGTATTGTTACTAATGTTTTCACCTCAGCTAAAGCATTTTGTAGAAATGCCATGTATTAAAACCATCAGCTGATCTGTCACTGAAAGAAAATTATTCACAAGCATTGAGAGGTAGTAAGCTTTCTTTACTAAAGATACTTTCCTTTGTAGACATCTTAGAAGGCATGTTATGGATAAAACAGATTCACTAAAGATTGTAACAAGATAGGGAGAAAGGAATGTACTGACCAGGAAGCATTTTACAACTGATGAAGAGATAAAGAGCGATTGAAAAGTTATTCCGCCACACCAGGGATCAAAGCGACTGTACTCTTAACAGTCTTATTCCTTTCTTTTCTTTCTCTTCATTCTTTATTTCTTGAGAATAATAGAGATGATAAGGACACTGTGAATTAACCACTCTCATAAATGACTGGTAGTAGTCTAAAGAGGTACATCTTTCTTTTCTTTTTTTCTTTCCTTTTCTGCCTCCCTTCCTCCCCCTTTCCTTTTCCTCCCTCCCTTCCCTCCCTCCCTCCCCTCTCCTCCCTCCTTCCCCTCTCCTCCCTTCCTCACCTCATCTCCCTCCCTTCCTCTCCTCCCTCCCTCCCTTCCTTCCTTCCTCCCTCCCTCCTTCCCTTTCTTCTTTCCTTCCTATGTTTAATTGCGGATAATTTCAAACATACCTCAAAGCAGAAAGAGTAGGATCATGAACTTTCAAGCACGCATCACCCAACAACAATTTTTATTTTGTCACTGATATTGTTTGACCTATTTCATACCCCCATCAATACTGTTTGTTTTGCTAGAGCTTTTTTAAAATAAATTTCAGACATCAACTCTTCAGTTAATATTTCAAAAGAAAATGATCTCTCTCTCTCTCTCTCTTTTTTTTTTTTTTTTTTTTTAGGTGGAATTTCGCTCTTGTTGCCCAGGCTGGAGTGCAATAGCATGATCTTGGCTCACTGCAACATCCACCTCCCAGGTTCAAGTGATTCTCCTGCCTCAGCCTCCTGAGTAGCTGGGATTATAGGCATGCGCCACCACGCCTGGCTAATTTTGTATTTTTAGTAGAGTGGGGGTTTCTCTATGTTGGTCAGGCTGGTCTTGAACTCCCGATCTCGGGTGATGCACCTGCCTCGGCCTCCCAAAGTGCTGAGATTACAGGCATAAGCCACCGCACCAGGCCTGAAAATGATCTCTAATAGACAATAGATATTTAAACATAACCAAAATTTCCTCATCACACCTAACAAAATTAGTAATTATTCCTTAATATTAAAAATACATCTAATTAGAAAGTGGTAATTAGTAATATGCATCAAGAACGTGTTTGTGCATTGTGACCAAATAACTTTTCTCCTTTTCTTTCTTTTTTTTTTGAGATGAAGTCTCTCTCTGTCACCCAGGCTGGAATGCAATGGTGCAGTCTTGGCTCACTGCAACCTCCAAGTCCCAGGTTCAAGTGATTTTCCCTGTCTCAGCCCCTGAGTAACTGGGATTACAGGCACCTGCCACCACCCTTGACTAATTTTTGTATTTTTAGTAGAGATGAAGTTTCGCCTGTTGGCCAGGCTGGTCTTGAACTCCTGACCTCAGATGATCTGCCCACCTTGGCCTCCTGAAGTGCTGGGATTACAAATGTGAGCCACTGCACCCAGCCTGCTCCTCCTTTTCAACCTAATTACAGAAAAAAGGTTTATATTGTAAAAACGTCCCCTTATTTGTAAGAGTAAATGAATAATTGAAAAAATCTTGAGTATCTAACAATAGTAAATTATGGTATGTCATGCAATGATGTTTATAAAGTTTGAAGGTTCATGCAATGATGTTGGTAAAGTTTTAAGGTTGAGTGGGAATGTTAATAGTTAATGCAATTAAAATCAAGCATGATTTAAAATTACACTATTGAATATGATCCAGCAATCCTACTACTGGGTATTTATTTAAAGGAAAGGAAATCAGTATATCAAAGAGGGAGCTGCACCTGCGTGTTTATTGCAGCACCATTCACAATAGCCAAAATATCATCAACCTAAGCGTCCATCAGCAGATGAATGGTTTAAAAAAATGCAGTATATATTCGAATGGAAAATTATTCAGCCACAAAAAAGAATAAAATCCTGACATGGATGAACCTGGAGGACACTGTGGTAAGAGAAAGAAGCCAGGCACAGAAAGACAAATATTGCCTGTTCTAACTTGTATATGAAGTCTTTTTAAAAAGACTGTTTCTTCATCTGAATATCAGGATGAAATAATGTGTGTGGTGTGTGCAGCAAGTATGTATCGTGACTAATGTTTTCACTTCAGCTAAAGCATTTTGTAGAAATGCCATGTGGTAAAATCATCAGCTGATCCACACAACCTGTCACTGAAAAAGATTATTTATTAACAAGCATTAAGAGGTAATAAGCTTTCTTTTGTAGATACTTTCTTTTACAGACATCTTAGAAGGCATGTTATGGATAAAACAGATTTATTAAAGATGGTAACAAGATAGAAATAGAAAGTAGAATAGTGGTTATTAGAAGCTGGGAAGGGTAGGAGAGGAAGGAAGACAGGGAGAGGTTGGTTAAAGGATACAAAATTATAGCTAGATAAGAGAAATAAGCTTTACTATTCCACAGCATGATAGAATGACTAGAGCTAACAACAATTTGTCATATATTTTCAATAGCTAGAATAGAGGCATTTGAATGTTCCCAAGATAAAGAAATGATAAATGTGTAAGGGGATGAATATAGTGATTACTCTGTATTAGGGTTCTCTAGCGGGACAGAACAAATAGGATATATATGTATACATATATATACATACATATATATATGGGAGTTTATTAAGTATTAACTCACACGATCACAAGGTCCCACAACAGGCCATCTGAGGAGCAAGGAGAGCCAGTCCAAGTCCCGAAACCGAAGAACTTGGGATGTTCGAGGGCAGGAATCATCCACCACGGGAGAAGGATGTATAGGCCAGTCTAGTCTTTTCATGTTTTTCTGCCTGCTTTATATTCTAGCCTCACTGGCAGCTGATTCGGTGGTGCCCTTAATCTGGGTGGGTCTGCCTTTCCCAGCCCACCGACTCAAATGTTAGTCTCCTTTGGCAACACCCTCACAGACACACTCAGGATCAGTACTTTGCATCCTTCAATCTAATCAAGTTGACATTCAGTATTAATCCTTGCACTCTGATTAGTCCTCCCAGGTTCAAGCAATTCTCCTGCCTCAGCCTCCTGAGTAGCTGGGATTACAGGCAGGTGCTACCACGCCTAGCTAATTTTTTGTATTTTCAGTAGAAACAGGGTTTCACCATGTTAACCAGGCTGGTCTCGAACTCCAGACCTCAGGTGATCCACCCGCCTTGGCCTCCCAAATTACTGGGATTATAGTATTGAGCCATCGCACCAGGCCAGTAATTTTTTAAATAATAATTTTTAAAAAAGAAATCAACCAGGGGGATGATACAAGAGATAGAAAGTAGGCAAGAAAAAAATACCTTAATAAAATATATTATTGCCTAAAAACAGAAAACAAAAATCATTACAGAATTCAGTATAAACTTTGTAAATATGTGTGTAAAAGGTCTCACTGGGCACTATCTCAGGCACTGCTCAGTGTTCACTCATAAGATAGGAGCATTATTAATACGTCTTACAGAGGAGAGAACTGATCTTCAGAGAGATTTTCTAGAACATCTCTCATTTAGTAAATAGTAAATTAGGGCACGGGTGAAGCCTCAGTTTCGTCTGACCAAAATCAAAAATTTGGCTGGGCACAGTGGCTCATGCCTGTAATCCCAGCACTTTGGGAGGCCAAGGTGGGTGGATCACCTGAGGTCAGGAGTTTGAGACGAGCCTGGCTAACATGGCAAAACCCTGTTTCTACTAAAAATACAAAAATTCTCTGGGCTTGGTGGCGTACACTTGTAATCCCAGCTACTTGGGAGGCTGAGGCAGGAGAACCGCTTAAACCCGGGAGGTGGAGGTTACAGTGAGCTGAGATCGCGCCATAACACTCCAGCCTGGGCAACAAGAGCAAAATTCTGTCTCAAAAAACAAAACAAAACAAAAGTCAAGATTTTAACATTTATCCTGCCAACCTAGGCATCAAAATGTTAACAGCAGGTATCACTGAGTAGTGGGATTTTACAAGTGGTCCCTTTTTCTTCTTTCACACTTTTCTTCACGTTTCAATATTTTCTGCCAAAGGCATTATTAATTTTATGTTAGAAAACATATTATCACATTACATATCTAAAATTTCATAATTACAACTAAAGAGGAACATATTTGGAACATGTGCTAGATAAAAGGGCTGATATCGTCAATGTACAAAGAGCTCCCATAAATTGGTGAGAATAAATAAAACTCAAGAGAAAAAGATGGGACTAGAAAACCCAAGGATAAATGATGCAGAAAAAAATTCATACCTGGCTAGTAGATGGGTAATTGCAAATTAAAAGCATGATAAGATACCATTTTTCATCTATCAAATTAGCAAAAATTAAAGATTGATAATATCTATGTGCTGGTGAGGAGACAGGAAAAGAGACACTATCACCCACTGCTGTGGGATGAAGACTGTTAACTCTTCCAAACAAATTCTCTGAGTCTCTGTTAACACTAAACAGCTACACTGTTTGACCAGCAATGCTACTTGTAAGATTCTGTCTTACAGAAATAAAAACATTCGCGGTGGCTCACGCCTGTAATCCCAGCACTTTGGGAGGTCAAGGCAGGCAGATCACGAGATCAGGAGTTCGAGACCAGCCTGGCCAATACGGTGAAATCCTATCTCTACTAAAAATAAAAAAAAAAAAATTAGCTGAGCATGGTGGCGTGCACCTGTAGTCCCAGCTACTCGGGAGGTTGAGGCAGAAGAATCACTTGAACCTGGGAGGCAGAGGTTGCAGTGAGCTGAGACGGTGCCACTGCACTTCAGCCTGGGCAATAAAATGAGATTCTGTCTCAAAAAAAAAAAAATCAATAGGTAAGGATATATGTTCATGAATAGTTATTGCAGCACAATGTGTACAGGAAAAATTGGAAATACGTGGCTATCTATCAATAAGGAAATTGTAGTAAATCAATATCCATCAATTCAATGGAATATTAGGCAGTTATTAAAAATAACTAACCCTATAAGTGGGGAGAAAATAAGCATGCAGATTATTGTGTCCAGCCTGGCTACTCCAGTGTGGCCTACAGTCTTGCAGCATTGGCATCATGCACGTTCTCACTTGTCTGTGGAGTCTTTTAAAAAGTTGATCTCATGGAAGTAGAAAATAGAATAGCGGGAGCTTGTTGGAAATGCTGAATCTACACCCCAGAACTACAGAACTAAAACTTGCATTTTAATAAGGTTCCCTAGGGGAAACACTGGTGTACAGTATGATCCCAAAACAAAAGATTTCTCACGTACTGCGCAAAGCTGGATAGTCACAACAAAAATCTATCCTCTCCTTCTAAACTAATAAACCTCTCATTCTTAGCTGGGGACATGGCCATCCAGAATAAAGATGATACTTCCCGGCCTTCCTTGGGGTTTGGTATAGCCATATAGTTAAGCTCTGACCAAGGGGACAAGACAGTAAGTGAAGAATATAATTTCGGCATTGTGCTCCTCAAAGGAAAATTATCTGTATCTCCCTGGTTATTCTTTTTTCTGCTAACTGAAAAATGTCAACAACTGAATCAGCCACTGTATCAGTCAGCTTGGGCTGCCATAACAAAAACAACAGACTGGGCAACTAAAACAAGAGAAATTTATTTGCTCATAGTTCAGGAGGCTGCAAAGTTCAAGTTCAAGGTCCAGCATGGTTTGGTCTCTGGTGGGAGCTCTCTTCCTGGCTTGGACACCGCTGACTTCAGAGTGTCCTCCCATGACCATTCCTCAGTACACACACATGGATAGAGAGAGCTCTCTCTCTCTTCCTTTTCTAACAAGGACACCTATTAGAAGAGGTGTCCTACTGGATTAGGGCCCTACTCTTATGATCTCAATTGACCTTAATTACCTCCCAAAAGCTTTATCTCCAAACACAATCACATTGGGGGTTAGAGTTTCAACATATGCATTTGTAGGATACATAATTGAGTCCATAGCATCTACCTTGGACCTAGAGATAGAAGCCACAACAAACATATCCTACCCTCCTAACTGTCTACCTCTGAACTGTCAGGCAAGAGAGAAATAATCATGTTGGTAAAGCCACTGTGTTTTGGTTCTCTTTGTTAGAGCAGCTTAACCTATTTCCTCACTGATATTTACGTATGGTTACATGCATTCCACTGAGCAAGAAGAAAAGTATGAAACAATGCCCTCTAAACTGTTGCCATTCATTGCTACAAGGTAGGAGTGGTGGATAAACTAAACTAAGAGTATTGAGGGGAAAAGTTATCCAACAGCACCTCAGGTTTTGCAATCACACCCATTATCTAGATGACTGTGGGAAACACGCTTTTCCCTACTTTATAAATAAATGCTTAAAACAGTAAGAATCTTTACAGCAAGATTTTTTTCTTTTTTTTGAGGCTGAGTCTCACTCTGTTGCCCAGGCTGGAGTGCAGTGGCATGATCTCGGCCCACTGCAACCTCTGCCTCCTGGGTTCAAGGGATTCTCATGCCTCAGCCTCCTAACTAGCTGGGACTACAGGTTTGAGCCACCACACCCAGCTAATTTTTATATTTTTAGTAGAGACTGGGTTTTACCATGTTAGCCAGTCTGGTCTTGAACTCCTGACCTCAGATGGTCCACCCATCTTGGCCTCCCAAAATGCTGGGATTATAGGTGTGAGCCACTGTGCCTGACCAGGACTCTTAATTATAATGAAACATGACACAAATTTCAGTTCTAAATACACACTGATTTCCCCTCCTTCCCTCTCCTCCTCCCTCCGCAATGGGCATGCTGTAGCCCAGGGCAGGCCAGGGAGGGAGGTGGAATGAGCAGGTCCCAGGGTCCCAGTGAAGTTGGAACATCTTTCCAGTTTTATTTTCAGTTCTCTTCTCTGAACTCCAAGGGGATAGGATTTCCACACGCCCTTGGAAGAGCCCTTGGAAGGTATTCTCCTCCTTCCTACTGGTAAAATGGCATCAAGGGTCCCCACCGGTTCAAGATGGGGACCTTGCCTATATGGTGATGAGGACAGGGACACCCTGGCAGTAGCAGGTAGCCTTTGCCCATCTCTGCAGCAGGCTGGTGTTTGGGATCCAGAAGGCACGGAAAGTCAGCATTCCGGAAGACCTGGTTGGGGTCAGTCTGAGCGAGGTTCAGATCATGGGAAGCTGGATATGCGAAATGGCAGGTGCTGATGAACTTGTACTTGTCCTCCCTTGTGGCCTCATGGTCCTGTGATGGGAAGAAGCCGGGGAGCCCTAGGTCTCTGGCAGTCATGTGGGGTCTTTTGAAGGCAGGGTACCCATCTGTTAGCTTGGGGTTGAGGTTGGGGATAGGCCTATAAAACTCTTTGTCCCGGAGTTGAGCATCGAGCTTTGCCTGCTGTGGAAACAAATCACACGTGATGGAGGGGTGACAGAGACGAGAAACGGTGTAGCTTTTCTTGGAAGCATCCAAGACAGAGCCCACCCTTCTTTATTTTTTAAAAACTTTAAATTAGTCCTTGAATGGTAATATATATGGAATGGAATATATAATGGAATATATATGAATGGTAATATCTATACAGAGAATGGTAATATACAACAGAGAAAATACTGAAAAACACAGAAGAGTTTATAGTAAAAAGTTAGTCTCTTTTCCACTCTCCTCCTCCCTCGGTTTCCATCTCCAGAGGCAACCACTGCTATCAGTGCTTTTTGTATCTTTCTAGAAATATTTTTATATGCATATAAACATGTATGTGTATATCTTCTTCCCTTGGTTTATACACAGATGATGAATATTCCATTCCATACGTTGCTTCCATTAAATAACATCTCAGAAATTGATCCGTCTTTGTTTGTCTAGATCTTTTTTTTAGTGGGGAAACCTCAGGACAGGAAAAGATTTTTAAGCAATCTTGAAAAGACAAAATGATAAAGGAAAAACTGATAAATCTAACTGTATTAAAAATAAGAAATTGAGACCAGGCACAGTGGCTCACACCTGTAATCCCACCAGTTTGGAAGGCCAAGGCAGGAGGATCACCTGAGGTTGGGTGTTCGAGACCAGCCTGACCAACATGGAGACACCTCGTCTCTACTAAAAATACAAAATTAGCCAGGCGTGGTGGCGGGTGCCTATAATCCCAGCTATTCAGGAGGGTGAGGCAGGAGAATTGCTTGAACCAGGGAGGCAGAGATTGCAGTGAGCCAAGATTGTACCACTGTACTTCAGCCTAAGCAACAAGAGTGAAACTCTGTCTCAAATAAAAAAAAAGAAAACAAACAAACAAAAAAAGAATTCTCACTCCCTGAAAAATTTAGTGCAAAGACAAACCACAAACTGGAGAAGAGTTTATCTACATAAAACATATACAACTGAGAAATGAAAAATGCTTAAGGCCAGGCATGGTGGCTCATGCCTATAATTCCAGCACTTTGGGAGGCTGAGGCAGGTGGATCACTTGAGGTCAGGAGTTCTAGACCAGCCTTGCCAACATAGGGAAACCTCATCTGTACTTAAAATACAAAATTTGGCTGGGTGTGGTGGTGCACACCTGTAATCCCAGCTACTTGGGAGGCTGAGGCAGGACAATCGCTTGAACCCGGGAGGTGGAAGTTGCAGTAAGCTAAGATCATACCACTGCACTCCAGCCTGGGTAACAGAGCCAGATTCTGTCTCAAAAAACAAAAAAGGAAAAATGCTTAGAATATTTTTTAAAACTCCTACAAATTAATAATAATAATAATAAAAGACAAGCAACCCAGTAGAAAAATGAGCAAAAGACATGAACAGACATTTTATAGAATAACAAATCTCCATCAACAAATGAAAAGGTGTCCAACCTCATTAATAGTAAGTGAAATGAAAATTATGACCATAGGAAAATATGATTTTGCACCCACCAAATTGGTAAAAATTAAAATGTCTGCTAATACCAAGCAATGGTAAGATTGCAGAGCAACAGAAGTAACCGTCTCCAGCTGGCTATAATGTAAATTGGTGCAACCACCTTGGAAAACAGTGATTTTAGCTAATACTCGATGACAAACAATTCCACTCCTGGGATGGATAAACTCTTGAACATTAGGACGTGTCTCATCTCATTTTCAGTACAGCATTTGGGAGTAGGAAGAGTAGGAATAAAACACCCAAATGTTCACTAAAAAGAAGAGACAGATACAGAAGAGACAAGTACAGTATGCTGTGGCATATTCATGCAATGTAACACTATGCAGGAGAAAATGAATAATATGCCGTAATGTTTGGCAAAAAGCGACAAAGTTCAAAAAGGCAAAACCAAACAATTTGTTTGAAGGGATATATACATACAAGGTCAAATGAGTTTTTAGAAAAGCACACAGGGAATTTTGTTTTGTTTTGTTTTTGGAAACAGAATCTCGCTCCACCTCCTGGGTTCAAGTGATTCTTACGTCTCAGCCTCCCAAGCAGCTGAGAATACAAGTGTGTACCAAGACGCCAGGCTAATTTTTGTATTTTTTGTAGAGACGGAATTTTGCCATGTCAGCCAGGCTGGTCTCGAACTCCTGGCCTCCCAAAATGCTGGTATTACAGGCGTGAGCCACCACACCTGGCCTACAAGGGAATGATTAACCACTTCTGGAGATGGGAGGAGGGGTAAGTTTGTGGGCTACCCAAGAGGCTTTAAGGTACTGCTAATGTTGACGTGCCATGTTTTAAGCTGTCTGTAACGGTTACATTGGTGTTTGTTTTATCAGTGTTATTTAACCTTTAAATGTGTATTATTTACAATCTTTTGTATGAATGACATATTTGATGTACATTTGAAAACATCCACACACATACATGCATGCATACATGCACATGCACATAAAAGACCTCTAAGTCACATCTCCTGGCATTGAATATTGTTCTAACAAGTGCCCAAATGTCCACATTTGTAATACAAATGAAGCAATACAGAGGATTTCAGTAGACAGTTGATTGAATGAAAGGACTTGCGTGGCTTCCTACCTCTTGCAGCGTGACCCTGGAGTATTTGTGCTTCCCGTAGGGCTGATAGTCGACCATGTGGGAGCTTTGGTATATATCTAAATCCACAGAGTCCTAAAGCACAAGGAGAATACAAAACAAGAGAATCCCTCTTGGCACTCCTCCTCTTAAAGCCATTCATGGCTCCTTGCTGTTTGTAGGACAAAGACCAACTTTGGGGCCTGACATTCAGAGCCCAAATGATCTGGTTGTGACCCACTCTGACCATCCCACCACCTCCCTGCCCTCTCTACTCCAGCCTCACTTTCTCCCACTCACATGGGCTGGCATGTGCTCTGTCCTATCTCCTAATGAAAATGCAAGTTGCCCTCTTCACAGACTAGCAAACTCCTACCTGTTCTCCAAGACCCAGACTAAATGTCACTTCCCCAAACATCTCTCCCATTCTTTTATTCTCTACCTCCCAAAAGTTAAATCCTTTCCTTGTTCCTTACAACCCTCCACAACAGCACTTACAGAGTATACTGTGATGGACTCAATGGAGTACACTACATCAGGTTTAGTGTACTTAGACATCTCTGCAGTCCCAAAGCCCAGCACAGTGCCTGGCACACTGTGAGTACCTAATACGTGCATGCTGAGTAAATAACTGAACTCCCAGAAAATTATAAAGAAGGGAACTCAGTTCTCTTCTTCTTGTACAAAAACAAACAAAAAAACACCAAAAACAAAAGAAACCCCAAAACTATCATTCCAGAAAGATGAGCACAGGGAGCCACAAGAAGCCTGGCCCTTCCAGGGGCTTGCTGAGGCTACCCAACCCTGAGACAGTCACAGGGGACAGAAACCACATCACTCACCTGTCCCGGGTGTATCACACGTGCCATGGCAAAAGACCTAGACACAGACAAGTTGTTTAGCCCTGCTCTGCCGCAGACAAGGGAAGTAGCCACTATCTTCAAGCTGTGCCAACCAAGCATGGCTGTCCCAGCTCTTAGCCCGCTCCTCCCCACCTTCCCTGGGCTCCCACCCTTCGTGTCACTCCATCATCAAGGGGTTGGTGGTGATACCAGGGTCCCTGGGACAAAAGAACTGGAGCAGGACTCAGGACTGAGGGCTGTTTGGAAAATCACATTTACTGATCAGGTTTACTGTTTGAGAGGTAAGTCTGATCTTAGGGCAAGTGATATTCTGGAAAATGTTTAACAACCATGTTTCTGGGGAAAATAGGCCCTGGGTTTATAGCATCTGCCAATTTCTATGGTGTAAACGCTCCTATCATGGGTCACTGCAGGCCATCAACATAATGTCACCGGCACTGAGTTGCACAGGATGGGCTCTTGTGAGCCAGTATGAACTGGCTCTAGCTCATGGTTCCTCTGAACCAGGGCTCAGTACTCCCCCTGGATGGAGGAAGGCCCAGGCCTAGGACTCAGAGCCACCTTGATTCGGGAGGGGAGTATCCAAGGTGAAGAAAGTTGCAAGGCTCTGCATTCCCAGTTGAACAATAGTAGTTTGTAGGCCTAAACCTGACCCTCCCTTCCAGCCCTGAAGTCCTAGGGAGGCCTCGCTGCCCAGAACCCTTGTGTGCATGGGCCCCTAGATCCTTGATGGGTACTCCAATGCATTCCCTGGGAACCCTCCCCTTAGCCCCACTCCCTTCAGCAGACTGTGGCCCAGCAGGGTGGTGCCTGGACTTCAACCAACTCCTGTGTCCCCTCCCTTTTGCTCACAGACACCTTCTCTCCTAGGACTGGGGGCCAGCTGCTATGTAGACAGAACCTACCCCTTCTTCTGCCAGGGCAAGACGACGCTCCTGCCCTCCCACCTCCAACTGCCCTTGCCACATGGAGAGTCCTAATGCTCCGTCCCACTGCCAAGCCTGTCTTTGAGTTGAGCCCTGACCTGTGTGATGAGGGTCCTTGTCATTGTGAGGTGGGTGACTGCTCAGGGTGCCTGCAGGTCAGTTCTCCTGTCCCTGGCTCACCAGAGCCAACAGGAATCCTGGCAGCACTGGAAGGTCTTGGGGACCAGTGCTTTCCGATACTCTACAGAATCTTTCTATTCCTAGGAGAGGAAGGTAAATAGAGCCCATGTGGTTTATAACATCAGACTGTGTGTGACTAAATCCACCTCATACCATAGCCTGCCCCGACAGGCCTCTGCTGCCTGAAAGACTGGCTCAAAATTGTCAAAATGTCATACTTTTTGACATTCATAGTGTGTGGCTACAATTAAAAAAAATACAGAAACAGGTGTTGGTGAGGATGTGAAGAAATTAAAACCATAAGATTTAGCAATTCTACTTGTAGTTATAAATCAAAAAGAATTGGAAGCAGGGACTCAAATGGATACCTATACACCAATGTTCACAATAGCATGAGTCACAATAGTAGCCAAAAGGTAGAACCAACTCAAATGTCCATCAGAGATGAATGGGTGTGGTATATATGCACAATGGAATATTATTCAGTCTTAAAAGGGAGGCCAGGCGTGGTGGCTCACGCTTGTAATCCCAGCACTTTGGGAAGCTGACATGGGTGAATCACAGGATCAGGAGTTCCAGACCAGCCTGGCTAACATGGTGAAACCCTGTCTCTACTAAAAATACAAAAATTACCCAGGCGTGGTGGTGCACACCTGTAGCCCCAGCTACTTGGAAGGCTGAGGCAAGAGAATCACTTCAACCCAGGAGGCAGAGGTTGCAATGAGCCAAGGTCATACCACTGCACTCCAGCCTGTGTGACAGAGCGAGACTCCATCTCAAAAAAAAAAAAAGGGGAGGCAATTCTGACACATGCTACAGCATGGATAAACCTTGAGGACATTATGCTAAGTGAATGGTCACAAAAAGACAAATGCTGTATGATTCCACTTATGCAAGGTACCTGGGGAAGTACAGTTTATAGAGATAGAAAGTAGAATAATGGGCCGGGCGCGGTGGCTCACGCCTGTAATTCTAGCACTTTAGGAGGCCGAGGCAGGTGGATCACGAGGTCAAGAGATTGAGACCATCCTAGCCAATATGGTGAAACCCCGTCTCTACTAAAAATACAAAAATTAGCCAGGCGTTTGGCACGCGCCTGTAGTCCCAGCTACTTGGGAGGCTGAGGCGGAAGAATCGCTTGAACCTGGGAGGTGGAGGTTGCAGTGAGCTGAGACTGCGCCACTGTGTTCCAGCCTGGCAACAGAGCAAGACTCCGTCTCAAAAAAAAAAAAAGAAAGAAAGAAAGAAAGTAGAATAATGGTTGCCAGAGGAATGGGAAGTTATTGTTTAATAGGTATGAAGTTTCTGTTTCAGAAGATTACAAAAAGTTCTGGGAATGGATGGTGGCGATGGTTGCCCATTGTGAATGTACTTAACGCCACCGAATAATGCACGTAAAAGTGATTATAATGGTAAACTTTGTTATATATATGTAATTTTATATATTTTATATTTTATGTAATTTTTTTCTTTTTTTGTTTTTTCTTTTTGTCAACACCAACTTGCTATATATTTTATGTAATTTGTATATACATATGTATATTTAATTTTATATATGTTATATATAATATTAAACATTTTATATGTTATATGTCATATTATATATATAATTTTAATAATCCACCTTCTTTAATGGACACCTCCTCCACGAAGCTTTCCTTGACCTCACTCGGTATCACCATAGACTCATCTATCCAACCAATATTTACTGAGCACTTAGTTTGTGTGTGGGCATGGTTCTGAACTTTATAGATTCAAGAGTGACCAAAATAGATGGAAATCTCTGCTTACATTCTGGTGATATGAAAACACAGAGCAAACGCAATAATAAGCAAGTCACCCTCCATTGGATAGAGCAAATAAGCCAGGTGATACACAAGAGAATGATTAGTGGGCTTTTAGATGGGAGGTCCAAGAAGGTCTCTCTGAGAAAGTGATGTTAGAGATCTGAAGCATGGGAAAGAACCAGCCATGCAAAGACCTGCAGGATAAGGGGTTCCAGACACGGCAATCAGCAAGTACAAAGCCTAACGGCAGTAACCTCTGAGAACAAGAAAACCAGCCACGTCTCTAGAAAGCACTGAATGATGGGCAAAGTCAGGAGACTGAGTAGGCTGGGAATCTCCGGCATTCCTCTTCTTTCTTTAATGGAGTGCCGGCTTCCCCTCAGAGAACAATGACTTGCCTTTCTTTGGTTTGAGTGTGTCCACAGAATTCACATGTTGGAAATTTGGTCCCCAGCGTGGCAGTGTTGGGACTTTAAGATTTGATTAGGTGGTTAAGAGGGATTCATGCTGCTCTCTTGAGACTGCATTAATTCTCACCATAGTGAGTGAGTTATCGCTCTCTCAGGACTGGATTAGTTACCTCAAGAGCTAGTTGTTATAAAGTTAGGCTGCCCCTCACGTTTCACGAATTTTGCATGCACTCACTTGCCCTCCCAGTTTTGTACCATGTTATAAGGTGGTATGAAAGGCCCTGCCAGAAGCTGCTGCCATGCCCTTGAACTTCCCAACCTCCAAAACCATGAGCCAAATAAACTTCTGGGTTTTGCTGGTGTTGTTTATTGAGATGGAGTCTTGCTCTGTTGCCCAGGCTGGAGTGTGCAGAGGTGCAATCTTGGCTCACTGAAACCTCCACCTCTCAGGTTCAAGCTATCCTCCCACCACCTCAGCCTCCTGAGTAGCTAGGATTACAGACACGCGCCATCATGCCTGACTAACCTTTTTTGTATTTTTAGTAGAGACGGATTTTTACCATGTTGGCCAGGCTGGTCTCAAACTTCTGAACTCAAGTGTTCTGCCCACTTCGGCCTCCCAAAGTGCTAGGATTACAAGTGTGAGCCACCACACCCAAACTTAAACTTCTGTTTTTTTTTTTTTTTATAAATTAGTCTGTGGTGTTCTGTTATAGCAACAACAAAAAAATGGACTAAGACACTCGCCTTTACGAATCACATGGTGTGGGTAGTGCAGATCCTACTCCAACTCTAAATGGTCGTGTTGCCACCAGAATACTCCACTCTCTAGGCCACAGTGATTGATTGTGGGCAGTGACAGGGAGAGGCTCATGATCCACACTGGGCTGATGAGTGCCATCCCTAGCTCTTGGCTGAAACAGCAGGCACCAAGAACTATGTGAGCCTGAAGCTGCCTGAAGCCACTGTTTGGAGAAAGCCAGGCCAGTAATAAAATCAGCACAAAGAAAAGAATACCCAAGAGACAGAAACAGCAACAGCACTTTGACTAACACTGAGTCCCCGCATATAACCATGCCTGAAGCTGGACCTACATCTACACTTCACGGTTTCTGTGAGCCAGTACATTCCTTTTCTTACTAAAGCCGTCAAGGTTGGAGAGCTCACATAGTTATTTCTCCTAACTAACTGTGGGATTCTTGAGGGAAAGAGCTGGGTCTCACATTTTATTCCTCAGTGCACTGACACTTAAGTATGGGGATTTAAGAAGTGCTTGTGAATTAAATACAACTAAAGAGATGGCAAAGGCTAAGGCAAAGAACAGAGTGACCACAGGGATGAGAGTGGAGAGGGCAGCTGGGGCATAGCAAGTGATTTTTGTGCCCCAAGTATGTATTTTTCATAAAAATATTACAAAGTACATTTTGAAGTCCTGAATTCAAATTCTGATACTTACTATCCTCATGTCCTTGGGTGAATTATGTAATATTAATAAAAGGCAGTTTGATCAACTGTAAAACAGAGGTAACACCTCCCTGAAAAGATTGTGGAAAGTCAACAGATATGTCTGTGAAGGTGCTTGGTGTTCTTCATATCAATATTTGCCCATATTTTCTGAGTTCTTGTTGTATGTTAGGCATTGTGCAAGGGCCTGGAATTATGGTAACAAAGTAAAACAGAAATTAGCTCTGCCCTTACAAAGTTACAGTACAATGGTAGATAAATATGCAAATAATCACACAAGTGAGTCTTTCATTACAATTTTGACAAGTGCCATGAAGGAGAAACATGGAGTATCGGAGGTTGGTCCAGTCTTGGGAGCTGGTCAGAGAAGACTTGCCTCAAGTAATGACATTTTAGCTCAGTTCTAAAGGGGAAGGAGAGTTCTGTTCACTGCCCTGGGGCAGGAAATAGACTTCCCATGTGTAGGACAGAAGCCACTCTGCTAGAGCAGAGCCACGAGGGACAAGGGCAGCTCCAGATGAGGCTGGAGAGGGGCATACTACCTCATCAAGCAAGGTATAGTAAGAACCTTGACTTTATCCTTTGCAAGCCACTGGATGATGATGGTGATGTCTGGGACAGTTTGATGAGATGGCAGTAAATAGGGAGAGAAGTGAGCAGGTTCAAGAGACGTTAGGAGCTGGGCGCGGTGGCTCAAGCCTGTAATCCCAGCACTTTGGGAGGCTGAGGCGCGTGGATCAAGAGGTCAGGTGTTCGAGACCAGCCTGCCAACATGATGAAACCCCATCTCTACTGAAAATACCAAAAAAAAAAAAAAAAAAGAAAGAGACGTTAGGAAAGTAGACCACATGGGATTTAATCATTATCAGGAAGTGGCAGTGGCAAGACAGAGCAGGGTCAAAAAGATTCCCAGATTTCTCAAATAAGCCACTGTAGCTTGATGGTCCTTTGATGAGGTGGGAGAGGCAGAAAGAGGCATCGGTTTGGGAAATGCTATGGTTTGAATATTTGCCCCTCTAAAACTCATGTTGAAATTTAATCCTCTATGTGGCAGGATTGAGAGGTGACTCGGTCATGAGGGCTCTTCATGGATTAATGGCTTAATGGATTAATGGGTTATCTTGGGAGGGTAACTGGTGTCTTTACAAGACAAGGAAAAGAGAACTGAGCAATCAGGTTAGCATACTCAGCCCCCTCACCAGGTGATGCTATGCTCTGCTTTGGGACTCTGCAGAGTCCCCACCAGCAAGAAGGCTGTCACCAGATACAGCCCCTTGACCTTGGACTTCTCAGCCTTTATAACTGTGAGAAATAAATTCCTTTTCTTTATTAATTACCCAGTTTCAAGTATTCTGTTATAAGCAACAGAAAATGGACTAAAACCAGGAATAAATCTATGCGTGTAGTTGGGGTCATATTCCAGTTGTGGAGCCTGTGTGGTTTCCAAGAAGAGGCAAGTAAACACACAGGCAGAAGGATTTATGGTTCAGAGAAGAAAGTTCTGAACATGTTATATACTCTGGAATTACCAATGATATAGGTGGCACTTGAAGCTCACAGGGAGGATGGACAATATCCCTAATTTGCACACTATAACCTCCCAAGTAGCCCTGCAGAGCAGCACTGCCCTGACACTGAAAGGCATTCTGTGCCTCCCAAATGGAGCATTCAAGGGCAACAAGAGGGAAATCAGGCCAGAAGGATGATAAGGTCACTGGCACTTGTGCTCAGGCCTTGCTAGTCCATGTACTTGGGCCTCTTTTTGGCCCCCTTTGTGTGCCACCTTCACTGCAGTCAGGTTTCTGCAGAATCTCCTGGCTTCAGTGCCAATGCAGCAACATTAGTGCAACCACCTGCAGGAGGGGCTGGGCCCTCAGCTCAGCCACCCACTGGTTATGGCAGTGTGGACAAGTGACTTTACTCCCAGGTGCTCAGGGCCTCTTCATTGTGACTGAAATCCTCAGTGCCAGCACAGGTTTCCTCCACCCCAGACTACTCCGTAGTCACCGCACTTGAGTAAGCTTGCCCTGAAACATTGCAAAACGTCATGTTGTACCCATTCTTAAGTTTTCACAATGCAATAAATGTGATTTTTCTAAAGCTCAAAACGGTAAATTTTTTCATGGTTCTCATTATCTCCTTTAGCAGCAGGCAAGGGAGGATCTTTCCTACATTTGTAAGAGATAAAAAATAACCCAGAAAGCAAATCCTGCTTTTGTTTTGTTTAAAGTTTAAATCACATACGATTTTGTGTTCAAATTATGTAAGGTAAGATAAACCAAATTATATTATTAAAAAAAACACTTATAAGAAGTATGAGAGTATTTCTAGAAGCACGGTTATGTTAAAATAAAGGTTAAAGGATACAAAAAGGGTGTGTGGACAAGATCCAATAAACAGGTTATACAAAGTAGTGGGCACGTAAAAGGGCCTCAACAAGCATCATTCCTCTTTCTCCCATACTACCTCCAGTGAGGATATTCACCTCTAAATCTGCATATCCATATTGAAAAAATAGCCCAATACATATACAACAGGGTTGGATGTGAAAACTAAAGAAGAAAGTATCAATTACTTCGCACCTAGTCTGGTATACTGTAGGAGTTTAATTATTGTAACCTTCATTCATTCGACAGAAATAGGAACAAGAACACCCCAAAAGTCATCTGAGAGTGACTCCCACATCTCTCACCATAGCCTGGAGAGAGCTGGGCCACAAGTTTCTGCCTATGCAAATTCAGCATGTTAATATTGTTAAATCACAGGAGGAAATTCTTCTCCCCAATCAGAAGCCCTTAAGTTCCTCCAGGCTTATATTAAAGGGATTACAATCCATTTCCTTCCTAATACGGCTAATGCGCTATGGGAAGCCCTCAGGCCAGGGATTAAAGCATTTATGCCTTTAATTAGGAGCAACCCTTCCCTTACAGCCAGAAACACAAACAGCAAGTCGACACTACAAAGGCCTCCTCCCCAGCACAGTGGGGATATTGCTCCCTCTCCAGGAGCCTGGAGCCTCGGAGAGCTTAGCAAATACTGCCTTTCCCAAATGAGATGTGTTAGGCAGGAGGGCCCTCCTCAGAAATAGAAACCCCTTCACCTGAAGAACAAACAAACAAAAAACAGATCTTAAGTTAATTCAGGATCAGCCCCCCGCCGCACAGCAGGGAAGACGAGAGGAATCCACTCAGTTAAGAGGCCCTGTGGAATTAGCACCTCTCCAGGAGGGGTGGGGGACGCTGATTGTCCCACCGCTGCAAACACACTGGGTCATTAGGTTTCAAGTGGATGGCTCTGAAAATTAAGATGTGACTGTGCTCCGGAGAGGTCTGTCCCCAAACAGATGCCTTTAGGAGCCCCTCACACAGAATCTGTCATCCTTTTCCACTCTAGATGCATAGACACTAGCTGGGTCACCTAGCATAGGGTTTCTCCTCCAAGGGCAGCCCAATGATGCTCTTCTTCAGAGTCCCCTGGGATACATACTAAAATCCAGATTTGTGCTGCCACACTTGTGTCAGAATCTCTGGGAAATGAGGCCATCTCTGGACTTTTAATAAGCTTTATCGGAGATTCTATGATTCTTAAGTATGGGGAGGAGGACTATGGCTGAGCCACTCCCACTGTTTATAAAGGAAGGAGCTGAGACCCAGAGTCTTCCAGGGATGGACAGAGGCAGACAGCCAGTCAGGGCCCAGTCTGGGATGTTTTTGGGGTGGTGGATGTGTGCAGTACCTGAGAAATGATACCAAAAGAACCTGTGAAATTGTTAAACTGAGATAAGAACTCAGAAACTTTTGCTTCATATGTTCAACACACAAATATTGACTGTCTTAGATGAGCAAGGCATGATGCTAGATGCTGTGTGTATGTGAGTGTGTGTGTATGTGAGTGTGTGTGTGTGTGTGTGTGTGGTCATAGGAAGGAAGGTGTTGGTGGATGATGATAAAAGATGAAAAACACCGTGTTCCTGCCATCCAGCACGTTACACACTGGGAGGAAGAGGAAGCAGGGAGTGTCCAAAGAAAGCACAGGCAAGGAAGTGCAGAGGCAGGCCAGGGCCATCTGGTGTGGAGGGAGAGTGAAGAAATGGCAGAGAACAGGTTGTGCTGAAGTCAAGTGTTAGATGAGGAGCATCCTTCTCTTGTCGAAATTTGGTCCACGCTTGAAGCCTCAGCCACTCCCTGACTTCTGGTGGAAACTACTTCCTAACTGCTCATGCTCACGCACCGCCCTTTTCTCTGAACATTTATGACACTTCAGCAAATATTTGTCACCTAGTTTATGCCATGTCCATGTCTTTGTTTAGTTGTGCTTTTTTTTTTTTTACTTCCCCCTCCAAAAAGAAAGATTTGAACTGCCTTTTTCCTCTTGACCTCCTCTGAGCCTGCTAGACCCTCAATAATGCTCTTTGATTGTATAAGGAATATTTAAAATTCAGGCTGGAGGGAGGCTGAGGTGGGTGGATCACGAGGTCGGGAATTCAAAACCAACCTGGCCAAGAGGGTGAAATCTCGTCTCTACTAAAAATACAAAAATTCGCCAGGTGTGGTGGTGGGTACCTGTAATCCCAGCTACTCGGGAGGTGGAGGCTGAGGCAGAGAATTTCTTGAACCTGGGAGGTGGAGGTTGCAGTGAGCTGAGATTGCGCCACTGCACTCCAGCCTGGGTGACAGAGTAACACTCGGTCTCAAAAAAAAAAAAAAAAAAAGTCAGGCTGGAAAGGCAGGAAGGAGCTGTACAATGAAGACTCTGCAGTGCTGGACTTTCATGGGGGAGACTGAATACAGAGAGGAAAAAGTTTCAAAGTCAGATGACTTTGCATGTGAACTCAGCTTTGCAACTTACAAACTGTGTGTCTTTGGGTAAGTTACTAACATTCTCTCTTCAGTTTTCTTCTGAAGTGGTAAAGTAGGACTAAAAATGCCTGTCCTGCAGGAGAATAAAGCAAAACCCTGAGAATACTCTGCCCAGCCCAATTCTAATGTACAGTACATGCTCAGTAAATGAGAGTGAGCATGGAACATGTCACTCAACAGTAACATGATGAAAGGGACCTTTCAAGAAGACCTGTGTTGGGGAGGTATGCAGCACAGAGAGAAAAGAAGAGAATACAGAAGAAATGATGGCCAGGCATGGTGACTCATGCCTGTAATCTCAGCACTTTGGGAGGCCGAGGCAGGTGGATCACCTGAGGTTAGGCTTTCAAGACCAGCCTGACCAATATGGTAAAACCCTATCTCTACTAAAAATACAAAAAATTAGCTGGGCATTGCGGCATGCTCCTGTAGTCGCAGCTATTTGGGAGGCTGAGACAGGAGAATTGCTTGAACCAGGGAGGCGGAGGTTGCAGTGAGCTGAGATTGCACCACTGCACTCCAGCCTGGGTAACAGAGCAAGACTTCATCACAAAAAGGAAGAAATGACAACAGCCAGAGGCTCCTACAACTGCCCAGGCACTTGAGAATTGACTGGACATTCAGTACTAACAATAACAACAAAGCAATCCTCTGCGCTGGGTACTGTCCTGACAGCTTTGTGTGGATTTGCTTCACATAATCATTACCCTAGGTCGGGCGAAGTGGCTCACTCCTAGCACTTTGGGAGGCCAAGGTGAGTGGATCACCTGAGGTCAGGAGTTCCAGACTAGCCTGGCCAACACGGTGAAACCCCGTCTCTACTAAAAATACAAAATTAGTCTGGTGTGGTGATGCATGCCTGTAACCCCAGCCACTTGGAAGGCTGAGGCAGGAGAATCACTTGAACCCAGGAGGGGAAGTTTTCAGTGAGCCAAGATTGCACCATTGCACTCCAGACTGGGTAACAAGAACAAAACTCTGTCTCAAAAAAGTTAGCCGGGTGTGGTGGTACACACCTGTAATCTCAGCTGCTCCAGAGGCTGAGGCAGGAGAATCGCTTGAACCTGGGAGATAGAGGCTGCAGTGAGCTGAGATTGTGCCACTGCACTCCAGCCTAATAGACAGCGAGATTCCATCTCAAAAAAAAGCACACACACACACACACACAAACCAAAAAAAAAAAAAAAATCATCATCCTAACTGTACAATATAGGTCCTTTTCATTCTTCTCATCTTGTAAGTAAGGAAAATGAAACACAGAAAGATATGTGTATTAGGGTTCTCCAGAGAAACAGAACCTGTATACGTGTATATATATATACACATATTTATGTACATACATATATACATCTATACATACATACATGGAGAGACAGAGAGATTTATTATAGGAATTGGCTCACATGATTGCAGAGGATAAGAAACCCCACACTTTGCCATCAATAAGTTGGAAAATCAGGTACATTGATAGTGTAATTCAGTCTGAGTCTGAAGGCCTGAGAACCAGAAGCACCCATGTGGATGGGGCAGGAGAAGATAGATGTCTCAGCTTGAACAGCAAGAGAGCAAGTTTGCCCTTTTTCTGCTTTTTTGTTCTATTAGGTCCCCAGTGGATTGGATGATACCTGTCCACATTGAGAAGGGTAATCATCTGTACTTGGTCTATCAATTCAAATGCTAATCTCTTCCAGAAATGCCCCCAGAGACATACCCAGAAATAGTGTTTTACCAGCTATCTGGGCATCCCTTAGCCTAGGCAGGCTGACACATAAAATTAGCCATCACAGTAAGTAACTTGCTCAGGTTCACACACAGTTAAGAGCTGACAGGAGCAGGCTTCCAGCCTCAGCTGCCTGGAGTCAGAGTTCACAGTTTCAATTACAATGCCTATGGCCTCTGCATATCTGGTGAGAAACAGATGGGGTCTAAAGAGGGCAATCTATATGCTGGAATTTGGGGGATGGTTTTTATTTCAAACAATTTCTAAACCATTCTAATAGAAAAGT
The DNA here is from genome assembly GCA_963573385.1 of Cacajao melanocephalus. Lineage (NCBI taxonomy): Eukaryota > Metazoa > Chordata > Mammalia > Primates > Pitheciidae > Cacajao > Cacajao melanocephalus. Next base: position 20,411 of record CAUYLG010054064.1, on the reverse strand, counting down.
GGCTGCTGATCTGGATGCTGTGGTGTTGTCCTATTGAGCATAAACAACTTCACAGAGCATCAATATCAGACAAGACAATTGTGACTATGATGGATGAAGACAAAAACAAGACTCCTCTATAACCATGTCTCAACACAGACAAAACACGAACATTGTCCAAGACAGACACAAAAATTACCAAAAACTTCCCTATCCAGCCTAGTGGTAACTGCTGATTCTTTAGCCTTGACTTATTCCTCCTGCCTGATAGATGAGAATTATTAGGCTGGGTGTGGTGGCTCATGCCTGTAATCCTAGCACTTAGGGAGGCCGAGGCAAGCATATCAACTGAGGTCAGAAGTTTGAGACCAGCCTGGCCAACATGTCAAAACCCCATCTCTACGAAAAATACAAAAATCAGCCAGGTGTGGTGGTGGGCACCTATAAACTCAGCTACTCAGGAGGCTGAGGCAGGAGGCTGCAGTGAGCTGAGATCACGTCACTTCACTCCAGCTTGGGCAAAAGAGCGAGACTCCATCTCAAAAAAATAAAATTAAGTGTAAAAAAATAAGATCAGAGTTACATCTGCTTCCGGACAGCATATAATCCAGAGCAAAATCTGACTCTCTTGAACCGCTCTCCAAATCACCTGACACAAGCTTAAATCCTAAAATAGATTTTTTTTTTTTTGACACAAGGTGTTATTCTGTTACCCAGGCTGAGTGCAGTAATGCAATCATGGCTCACCACAGCCTCAACTTCTCAGGCTCAGGCAATGCTCCCACCTCAGCCTCCTGAGTAGCTGGGACCACAGGTGCATGCCACCATGCCCAGATAATTTTTGTAGTTTCTGTAGAGACAGGGTTTTGCCATGTTGCCCAAGTTGGTCTTTAACTCCTGGGCTCAAGTAATCCACCAGCCTCAGCCTCCCCAAGTGCTGAGATTACAGGCATGAGCCACTGCCTCTGGCCAATTATAGATACTTTATTTATTTATTTATTTATTTTGAGATGCCCAGGCTACAGTGCAGTGACTTGATCTTGGCTCACTGCAACCTCCATCTCCCAAGTTCAAGCGATTCTCCTGCCTCAGCCTCCCGACTAGCTGGGATTACAGGTGCTGCCACCACACCCAGCTAATTTTTGTGTTTTTAGTAGAGACAGGGTTGCACCATGTTTGGCCAGGCTGGTCTTGAACTCCTGACTCCGCTCACCTCGGCCTCCCAAAGTGCTGGGATTACAGGTGTGAGCCACCATGCCCAGCCCAATTATAGACATTTTCTAACACACCATTCTAAAAGCTTCCCATTGTGTGTGTTCTCCCTATTTGCTACTAGAAATAAGCTCAATTTGTTCAATTCCAGGTGGGTCCCTCATGATCTTTGAATGGAAGTCACTGACATCCTGCTAAACATCCCAGTGTTTCAGTATGCAATCTGTTTCCCAGACTGCCTCTCTCAGTAAGAGGGAGTTTCTTTCAACTGTCATCAAAAATGGTTTCAACCACAGCATAACCTGACAATGCTGTGGTTGATGACAGAGGTTGTTTTAACAATATTTAACTTTTGCCAGGCACGCTGGCTCACGCCTGTAATCCTAGCACTTTGGGAGGCCAAGGTGGGTGGATCACCTGAGGTTAGGAGGTCAAGACCAGCCTGGCCATCACGGTGAAACCCCATCTTTAAAAAAAAAAATTTGTTTTTCAAATAAATAAATAAATAAAAATATTTAATTTTTAAAATAGTAAGCTTTCTTTATTAAGAAAATGTATGATATGAAGGCACTGAACACTTACTTCATGTCTCATCTATGTCATGTAATTTGATTCCACAGTCATAGAATAGAAAGAAGCTGATAGGAAGAATTTTTAAAATAGTTTTTGAGTCTTGCAGAATAAAATGAAACTTTTCTGAAAAAGAAAATAAAACAAATTAAGAATTGCAATCTCTCTACCAGTGCCTGTGCTAGACATTGCAACTGTTCTACCATTGGATCTTCTCAACAATTATTTGATGCTGTTATGATTCTCACCCTCTCTCTTAAAGAGAATGCTTTCCCCTTTCTGCTGAGAAGCTCTGAGAAACCCAGTGCATCGTCAAAGCTATGCTGTGGTTGGGAACTCAGAAAGGGTCATGGGCATCATCTTTGCCTGCTTCATTTTTGCGTTTGTCAGATCTCAGCAGAAAGCGGAAAGCACTCTTTAAAAGTGAGAGTGATCGCGGGTACTGTGGCTCACACCTGTAATCCCAGGACTTTGGGAGGCTGAGGCGGGTGGATTACTTGAGGTCAGGAGTTTGTGACCAGCCTGGCCAATATAGTGAAACCCTGTCCCTAGTAAAAATAGAAAATGAGCCAAGTGTGGTGGCTCAGGAAGCTGAGACAGGAGAATCACTTGAACTCAGGAGGCGGAGTTTGCATTAAGCCAAGATTGCACCATTGCACTTCAGCCTGGGCAGCAGAGTGAGACTCTGTATGAAAAAAAAAAGTGTTGGGGAGGGGATTAAAAAAAAAAAGTGAGGATGAGAATCATAACAGCATCAAATAATTGTTGAGAAGATCCAGTGGTAGAACAGTCGCCATGTCTAGCACAGTGACTGGCAGAGAGACTGCAGTTCTTAATTTGTCTTATTTTCTTATTCAAAAAAGCTTAAATTTTTTCCACAAGAATCAAAAATCATTTTAAAAGCTCATCCTGATTATCAGCTTCTTTCTATTCTATGACTGTGAGATCAATTACATAACATAAATGAGACATGATGTGTTCAGTAGCTTCATATCATACATTTTCCTAAAAAGTTTACTATTTTAAAAATTAAATATTTTGGCCGGGTGTGGTGGCTCACGCCTGTAATCCAAGCATTTTGGAGGCCAAGGCGGGCGGATCACCTGAGGTCGGGAGTTCAAGACCAGCCTGACCAACATGGTGAAACCCCGTCTTAAATAAATAAATAAATAAATAAATAAATAAATATTTTTTTTTAAAATTAACCTCTGTTTAAAAGAATTTTAATCTTTTCATACGTTTAGCGAAGGATTAGGCATTTCACAGAAAAATACACAAATGACCCATAAACACATTATGCAAGTAAAAGGAGTGCATATAAACACATGATGCAATTTTCCACCTATCAGAGTGCCGAAAGAATATTTAAAATGTAATTTTTTAGTACTGACATGAGGAAATAGGCACTTGCTCATCACTACTGATATAAGTATAAACCACCATAACTTTTTGAAAGCAATTGAGGTGCCTGCCAAAAATGTAAATGACTCTACCCTTTGACCTAACAGTTAACACTTCTAGGTGTTGGTCTTACATCAATGATCACTCACTTGTGCAAAGACAGGCATGACATGGTTCATTATGGCACTGCTTGAGTTAGCAAAAACCTGCAACAACCTGAATCTACATCAGCAGGAACTGATTTTTAAAATATGGGTGCATGCCAGGGAATTTATAGGCAAACACAGGAAAAAAAATATGAGTGCGTACATACTGTGAAATACTAGCATGTCGTTGAAGAAAATAAGGCAGATTTTCAGATGAACAGAAACAAAAGGATATCCATGTTCTGAGAGAAACCATTTCTGTGAAAATGTTTAAAATAATTTTGGTAGCATTGAGGATACCTGAATCCTTTGGCCCAAAGGCATGGAAATGAAATACAAAATAACAGCCCTAGGCCAGGCACAGACGCTCAGGTCTATAATCCCAGCACTGTGGGAGGCTGAGACGGTAGGATTGCTCAATGCCAGAAGTTTAAAACGAGGCTGAGCAACAGAGATCCTGTCTTTGCAAAAAAATAGCCCTCATCCTTCAAGCGCTCCATAACTGCTGATTGCTGTTGTTGATGATGAAGATGGTAGTTATGATGATGATGTGATCTATCCCCAAAATAACTGGAAGAAGGATACTGCCCCTAAGAGATCTTATTCTAACAAACAGTTTCTGCAACATATTAACAGAGCTTATTTTGTCTTCTCATACCTCTGTCAGCTTTTCTAAATTCTTTCGAATGCTTTTTGGGACATGAGTCCAGGGTCAGTGCTGGGTCGGTCCATTTAGATGTTGAAAGGGCAAGGTGATCAGTAAGTCACACCCCCATTCTATCCCTGTCTGACCTGGTGTGGGAGGCATAATCTGTGAGAGAATCTCCCCTCATGCCATCACATTGGAATTGAAGTGCAGAGAGGAGCACCTTCCCCAGGTATCTCGTTGACAGATCGGTCAGTCACTTTAAGGTCAGCCCTCTCCTCAACAAAAACCTGGCAGCAAGAGATTGAGAAAAAGCCTGATGTTTCTGGTCACAAACACTTCCAAGGTAAGTTGGTGGATCTTAAAGTGTGGTCCTTGGACTTCCAGGGATGATTGCTAAGAATACAGAATATCAAGCTCCCCCTTCGTATCTTCCAAGTCAGAGTTTGATGAGGGAGGTTGGAGTGAGGCACATGAATCAGCATTTTAAACAAACTCTCAAGGGAATTATTTTGTACCCTAAAGTTTGCAAACAACTGAGGAAGACTTTGATGATATTTTGCTCATGGCCAAGTCTTTCAGGATCCCATTTTGTCTGATAATAACTTCGCATGAAGCATTTTTGCAAGCAGTCAAATGACCCGACATCTATTCCATTACCCTGGTTTAGAAAATGATTAGAAATAAATTAAGGCTTATTTTCACTGGGCTCCTCTGTGTATATTCCAGCAATATCAGACATAAGACAACCCCCAAAACAACAACAATAACATTAAGAAAAGAAATAAGAAAACGTCAAGACAAATTACATAGATACAAGCCATTTGCCAGTTACTTTATTCTTAAATATAGCCAAGTAGGAGCTTAGCGGAATGGTGCTGGAAGCCCCAAATGCCTCGTGAATTACTGGGAATAATAAGTTCCATTTATTTATTTATTTATTTATTTATTTATTTATTTATTTTTGAGATGGAGCCTCACTCTGTCACATAGGCTGGAGTGCAGTGGCATGATCTCCACTCACTGCAACCTCCACCTCCTGGGTTCTAGCAATTCTTCTGTCTCAGCCTCCCAAGTAGCTGAGACTACAGGCGCATGCCACCACACCTGACTAATTTTTGTACTTTTAGTAGAGAGGGGGTTTCACCATATTGGCCAGCCTGGTCTTGAACTACTGACCTCGTGATCTGCCCACCTCGGCCTCCCAAAGTGCTGGGATTACAGGCATGAGCCACCACACCCAGCCTCCTTTTTATTGTTTAAGTCAGTTTATGTTGAGTTTTCTGTTACCGGCAACTAAAGTATTCCTGATACATTATTACCAGCTCTGTGAGGGTAAGAACTGCATTTGTCCCTTAGATATTACATGCTGGATCTAAGTCTGGCACACAAAGTGGATACTCAATAAACATATTTTGGCTGGACATGGTGGCTCACACCCATAATCTCAGAGCTTTGGGAGGCCAAATTGGGAGAATCACATGAGGCCAAGAGTTCAAGACCAGCCTAGGCAACATAGCAAGACTCCATCTCTACAAAAAATACAAAAATTACCTGGGTTTGGTGGCACGCACTTGTAGCCCTAGCTACTCAGGAGGCATAAGCAGGAGGATCACTTTAGCCCAAGAGTTCGAGGTTGCAGTGAGCTATGATCCATTACTGCACTCCAGCCTGGGCGACAGAGCAAGACCGTGTCAATCAATTAATCAGCCTGGGCTCGGTGGCTCACACCTGTAATCCCAGCCCTTTGGGAGGCTGAGGAGGGCAGATCACCTGAGGTCGGGGGTTCGATACCAGCCTGACCAACATAGAGAAATCCTGTCTCTACTAAAAATAGAAAATTAGCCAGGCGTGGTGGTGCATGCCTGTAATCCTAGCTACTTGGGAGGCTGAGGCAGGAGGATCACTTGAACCCGGGGGGACAGAGGTTGCAGTGAGCCAAGATTGTGCCATTGCACTGCAGCCTGGGCAAGAAGAGCGAATCTCCATCTCAAAAAAAAAAATTAATTAATCAAACAATCAATCAATTTCAATCCATGCAGCGATATTCACTCTCTTACAGAGCAGCTGGTAACAGCCTTAATCAGGGAGTGAGGGAGCAGTCTCAAAGCTGGCTCACTCCTTGCATGGTCTCTGTACTGCATCCCACTTCACCTCTCCTGTGTTAACATGTGCCTGGCTTGTTTCGGGCCCTGAGTAACCCAATCTTAGGCTAACTACTTCCAAATGCTACAAGTTCACTTCTAGTAATGACTTGAAGGCATGTTTTCCATAATACTCTGTCCCTCCCCTAGCCTGGGCACACTCTCTTGGAGCTCTCTATCAAATTTATTTTTTCTGCCATCATAATCAGCTTTCTGTGTGGCAGTGATGGCCTAAGCAGTTAAACCCTCTAGAGGGAGACGTCCCTTGCATTCGTTTCCCCCAGGAGTGGGAAGCTGTTGCTGCTAGAACAAATTACTACTAACTCGGTGACTTAAAATAACAGAAAATGTATTCACTCATAATTCAGGAGGCTAGAAGTTCCAAATTGACGTATCAGCAAGGGCACGCTCCCTCTGAAGGCTTTTGAGGAGCCTCCCTTGTCTCTTCCCTGCCTCCTTCAGCTTCTGGTGTTCTCAGGTGTGCTTTGGCTGTGCCAGCATGACTTCCATCTCCACTTACTTCAGTGTTCTCATGGTTGTCTTCTCTGTGAGTCTCTGTGTGTTCTTTTCCGTCTCCTATTTTTTTAATACAATTTTTTTTTCCAAGACAGTGTCTTGCTTTATCACCCAGGCTGGATTACAGTGACACGATTATGACTCACTACAGCCTCGACTTCCTGGGCTCAAGCAATCCTCCCACCTCCTGAGCATGTACCACCATGCCTGGCTAATTTTTTTCTTGTATTTTTTTTGTAGAGATGGGGTTTCACCATGTTGCCCAGGCTGATCTCAAACTCCTGGGCTCAAATAATCCTCCTGCCTTGGCCTCCCAAAGTGCTGGGATTAAAGGCATGAGCCATCATAGCTAGCTCTTTTCTATCTCTTATAAGGACACTCACTGGCTTTACATCCCACCCTAATCCAGTATGATAGCATCTCAATTCTTACCTTAATTACATCTGCAGAGACCCTATTTCCAAAGAAGGTCACAAGCTGAGATTCCAAGTGGACATGAATTTGGAGAGGACCCTATTCATCCACATCTCTTTAGGTCAGGGTTCTTACCAAAAACACATTCCCCACCTGCTGTGAGCAACACCATGAAACACTCACTGTCTGGCGGCCAGCCGCTGCTAAAGCACCCAGATGAGTCTGTTGCAGGTGCTTCCAGAATGCACTTAGTGAAGCCATGACATAAAAGAGTCATCTCCCGCCAGGCGCAGTGGCTCATGCCTGTAATCCCAGCACTTTGGGAGCCCGAGGCGGGTAGATCATCTGAGGTCTGGAATTCGAGACCAGCCTGGCCAACATGGTGAAACCCCATCTCTACTAAACATACAAAAAATCAGCCAGGCGTGGTGGTGCATGCCTATAATCCCAGCTACTTGAGAGGCTGAGGCAGAAGAATCACTTGAACCTGAAGGGGCAGAGGTTGTAGTGAGCCGAGATCTCGCCATTGTACTCTAGCCTGGGCAACAAGAGTGAAACTCCGTCTCAAAAAAAAAAAAAAAAGTCCTCCTCAAGAGGTACTTGAGAATAGGGCTGAGCCTAGGGTGCTAGGGGAACCAGAAGAAGAACTCAAAACTCAGAATAAGTGAGTGAGAGGGTGTTGGGTTGGGGTGGCGTGGTGTGGTGTGGGACACACTGGTCTGGCTGGAGTCAGAGGGCCAGAATCAGAGACTAGGGCCTTCCCTCTCCCATCTCTCCTACCAAACAAGCTGCGCTTGGCTGAATCACCTGCCTCCTTGGAGGCTGCCTTTGATATTCATTTGAAGTGGATTCAACTGATAAGCAAAGGTGCCTGGTCCACAAGGGGCCTATATGGTAGTGCCTATGACAGCCTAGATTCCAACACTTGATTACCGGGAGGGGTGGATGTTACAAGAAGAAAGTGGACAGTCACTTTCTTGGCCCAGCTTGCTACTAACCTGGTATTACTCTGGGCAGCTCATTTAATCAGAGGACGAGAAAGAAGTGAAAGCAGCAGGGCCTACTGATATGAGGGAGGAGTGGGGGTGGGGAGTGGTGGAGAGATTATCAGGAGCTGAGACCTGTTTTACTCATAAATTTCCAGAGTGCAGGGTGCCTTGTCATTTTCTTCTCCATGATTTCCTGAGGGTCCAATCATAATAGATCTTCCAAAAAAATTAACAGAAAAATAAAAATATTAAGACTTGGCCAGGGGGCTGGGCATAGTGGCTCATGCCTATAATCCCAGCATTATGGGAGGCTGAGGCAGGTGGATCATCTGAGGTCAGGAGTTCAAGACCAGCTTGGTCAACATGGTGAAACCTTGTCTCAACTAAAAATACAAAAAACTTAGCTGGGCATGGTGGTGCACACCTGTAATTCCAGCTATTCGGGAGGCTGAGGCAGGAGAATCACTTAAACCCAGCAGGCACAGGTTGCAGTGAACTGAGATTGTGCCACTGCACTCCAGCCCGGGCAACTGAGCGAGATTCCATCTCAGAAAAAAAAAAAAAAAGACTTGGCCAGGGGCATTGGCTCACACCTGTAATTCCCAACACTTTGTAAGACTGAAGCAGGAGAATCACTTGAGCCCAGGAGTCTAAGGCTGCAGTGAGCTAGGATCATACCACCATACTCTAGCCTGGGAGACAGAGTGAGACACTGTCTCTGGGGAAAAGAAAAAATTAAGGCTCATGGTACATCTTTCTCTCAATTCCCAGAATCAGGAATAATCGTTCCTTCAGAAAAAAAAAAAAAAAAAAAGGCTTGCTTTTAATGTCATGGACCGTGTTTAACTTTTATTTTCTTCATATCCTTCATCACAACCTGAAGCCACCTTGCTGGTGTCTTCCTTTGCTTGTCCAGCCACAGGCACCAGGTTGCTGGCTGAGGAAGAGCAGGCAACCAGGGGTCCTGCCAGCCCTGCATCCCACCTGCCGGCGCAGGCCATCTTCATCGTTTCCTACTCTTATTTTCTTCTGGGTGTGGGCCTGCTTCACCTTTTTCCATTCTTATTTTCACTCATTATTCTTTATCTGGTTGTATCATCTGCAGTTTTCCAAGCTACCTTGAATCCCTTTCTGGAATAAGGCCAGGCATACACAAGTACATTATTAATCCATGCCTGTAACAGCTTAGATTCCAACACTTGATTACCCAGAGGGGTGGATGTTACATGGGTGAATGTTACTTCAGCATCCTCTTTCAGAGACAAATTAACTCCTTTATTCAACTTATTTCTTTCTCAGTGTCTGTCACACACTGGGCGTCAGAGTGACGGACACTAAATAAGCAGACAAAAAAATAAATTATAACAAAGTATAATTAGTGCAAAGGAGAAAATAAGCAGAAAAACAGGGATGCGTGGCAGCATTTGTATAGGAAAGTGCAGGGAAGGCCTCTCTGAGGAGGTGACATTTCAGTAGGGACTCGAAGACAAGGAGAGGTGTGGGGAGTCATCACGATGAGCATCACAGAGAAACAGCCAGGTGGGTTTTAAGAATGACAGACGCCCATGTGTATGAGGGGGAGGGGACAGGCATCAAGAGAAGACAGGGGTCAGGCACCGTGGGTCACGTCTGTAATCCCAGCATTTTAGGAGGCCAAGGTGGGTGGATCACTTGAGGTTAGGAGTTTGAGACCAGCCTGAACAACATGGCAAAACACTGACTTTACTAAAAATACAAAAATTTAGCTGGGCATGGTGGCACGTGATTATAGTCACAGCTACATGAGAGGCTAAGGCAGGAGAATTGCTTGAATCCAGGAGGTAGAGGTTGCAGTGAGTAGAGATTGTGCTGCACTCTAGCCTGGGCAAAAGAGTAAGATCCATCAAAAGAAAGAGAGAGAGAAAGAGAAAGAGAGAGAAGGAAGGGAAGGGGAGGGGAGGGGAGAGAAGGGGAGGGGAGGGGAGAGGAGGGGAGGAGGGAAGGAGGGAAAGGAAGGGGAGACATGGAGGTGGTGGTGAGGAGCATAAGTTTTGTTCTTAGTGCTGTGGGAAAGCCCCATTTGAACCTGAAAGTAACAGGTTCCAATCTGCTGTTTTTTAGTTTTTTGTTATTGTTGTTTTTTTACAGAGTCTTTCTCTATCACCCAGGCTGGAGTTCAGTGGCAACATCTTGGCTCAATGCAACCTCTGCCTCCTGGGTTCAAGCAATTCTCCTCCCTCAGCCTCCCAAGTAGCTGGGACCAATCTGCTTTAAGAAGATTATTCAGCAGGGCGTGGTGGCTCACGCCTGTAACCCAAGCACTTTGGAGGCCAAGGCGGGCGGATCACCTGAGGTCGGGAGTTTAAGAGCAGCCTGACCAACACGGTGAAACCCCGTCCTTTAAAGAAAAAAAAAAAAAGATTATTCTACATTCATACCATAGAATATTACACAGCAATGAAAAGAAACACTTACTGATACACACATCAACTTGGGTAGATCTCTAGGGCATTATGCTGAGAAAAAAAAGCCGAACTTCAAAGGATCACATATGTATGATTCCATTTATGCAATGCTCTCAAAACAACAAAATTATTGTTATTAGTGGTTGCCTGGGGTTAGGGACAGGGGAGGGAAAGTAGACTGGGTATGACTATAAAAAGTAGCACGAGGGAGATCTCTGGTGATAGAACAATTCTGTATCTTGATTGTGATAGTAATTACATGAATCTACACTTAGGATAAAATTACACAGATATGCACACACAGTACAGAAAAATGAGTGCAGGTATAACTGAAACCTGAATAAGCTCCATGGATTGTACCCATGTCCATTTCCTGGTACTGATAGTATAATATAGTTATGTAAAACAGTAACATTGGGGGAAGCTGGATGAAGGATCTGTGAGACCTCTCTCTTCTATTCTTGTAGCTTCCTGTAAATTTATATAATCATTTTCAAAATAAAACATTTTTATAAAAGTTCACCGTCTGTGTGGGGAGGAAGGGTGCATGTAGGGAGTTCATAGGATGACAGAGTGGCAGCTGTGGAGATAGGGGGGCCCAGAGGGAGGGGAGAGCTTTGGGGACAAGTGATAAATGGAGGGACCCATTTCATCAGAGGCAGGGTTAGGAAAAGGAAGGGGAAGGGAATCCCAGGTTTTAGGCCTTAGTCACTTGAGGGGATGATGGTGCCAATTACTGAAATGGTGAAGAATGGCAAAGGACCAGGCTTCTGTGGGCAAACAGACCTTTTAATTGTTGCTTATTATGACAAAGTTCACAGAAATAAGCAAGTTTTAAAATATGCCAATATAGAAGCCAACAGAGCAATGAAAATAATGTATATACATTTACAGCTTATTTATTTATTTTTGTACAGATGAGGTCTCCCTATGTTGCCCAGGCTGGTCTCAAACTCCTAGGCTCAAGTAGTCCTCCCACCTTGGCCTCCCAAAGTGCTGGGATTACAGGCATGAGCCACTGCACATGCCAGGCCAAGTTTAATAAATTATTCTATTGCATTGCATGCGTCTAACCACTACCCAGGTGAAGAAATAAAACCCTGCAAATCACTCACCCTCACCGTTCCTCCTGATCATAGGTATCCCATAGAGGTAACCACTGCCCTGATTTTCTTTTTGTTGTTGTTGTTGTTTTTTTTGTTTTTTGGGTTTTTTTTGTTCGGTTGGTTTTTTTGCCCTGATTTTTAGAGTAATTGCATCCTTGATTTTCTTCCTAGTTTATGCATGGGCCATGTTCAGTTTAGTTCAGTTTAATTCATTTTCAGTTTGCCATAAGACATCCAAATTAATGTTTGAATTCAAAGAGCTCTAAATTTCCATTCACCACCAGTGTCAGGCTTTCAGATCCTGCCAATTCTTCATGTCCTGTAGGCCATTCCCTTCTTGAGGCTGGAAGAAGTAACACCCATACAATGTCAGGTACACTTCAATGTCGTAAACATTTGAAGAAGATGGTCAATGTTTTAGGGCTTGCTGCAAGATGTCCTCATTCCTTGTTACTTCTTTTCCTCCACTGTTACTTGTGAAGTCTTGAATGTTGAATTTATTTCTACACATATTTCCAGAACAGTATCTTTTGAGCATAATTCAATAGATCAGTGAGTGCACAGGACATCTGTTTCTGTAGAAGTGTGTGTCCTTTCAGTTCTCAGGATAAGAGGTATAAACAGCTGAAATAAAATCCTGTTTCTACCAAGTGCCCTGAGCCAGGAGCTCATTCCGGTTCTCACGGAATCGATCTCACTGGAAGGAAAGGTCCACCCATTTGGCCAAATGAAGGGCTCCATCTGCAATGAGCACTATGGAAGGAAAGGCATTTACACTGATATTTCCACTAATAACCAGAGAGATAGGATTGTTGGGCTGGGAAGTGTCACAAAGGTGAGGTCCCCTATTGTTAACTCAGAGGGCCCTGATTGGGCTGAAGAGGCAAGGCAGGGCCTATCTGGCTATAAGAAGGGGTGGGGAGTTCTTCAATTCCCAGGCTACTCCTTTGAAACTTCCCCTAAACAGTGCCTTAGGCAAACCATACCACCTCCTTGGAATGCTGCAGGTGGATGTTTTCCTGAGGGAGTGCTCTGGCCTTCTCCCCAGCATGGTGTTGAAAACATCATTCTTCTGCATGCTCTTCCAACATGCTGGCCTCCAGGATACGCTTCTGTTTATAATCCTTTGCCAGGGTTCCACCGCAGCATTCAAGGTCCCCTATATTGCTGCCTCTTGTTACACAGGCTTGAATACACAGGCATAATACAAGGACCCCCAATAACTAGATGCACCATTAATTATGACGTATGTGCACAAATATCTTATGCACATATTTCTAGGTGCCTACACACAGAAAGTCCTAGAAAAACCTAAGATATTGCCATTTTGTGTCCATTTTGTACATATGAGATCTGAGTGATCCAGGGAGAGTTTCTGGGGCCAAGGGATGTACTCCCTCCTCTTCCCTCCAACTTGAATATAAAGAGACTTGGGACCCCCAAGGCCAGTGGTAGGCACATAGGACTCTTCTGATCTAACAAGGACCTGCCCCTGAATGCAGTGGGTACAATGGGGACCCCTAGAGATGTATCTGACCCTCGCTAGCTGCCTAATCTTGGGTAACTTTCTCAAAGTCTTTGTGCCCCAGATTCCTCTTTCATAAAAGATAGGTGTACCAGCACCTATCTCAGAACTACTTTATAAGAGCTATTCATATAAAAAATTCAGCACAGGGCAGTTAGCACCTATTAACTTACGTTACTTAGCATCTACCATTTAACACTAGGTGCCAGACACTGCAAAATGCTGTGCATGAATTAACTCCTTTCATCCTCATGACAGAACAAAGAGGAGGTTCCTATTATCAGCCCCATCTTGCAGATACTCAGAGAGTTAAATAACTTGCCCTAAGTTACACAGCTAGTGAACTGCCGTGCTGAGTGTCTAACCCAGCTGACTTAGTCACTCTGCTTTGTGGCCTCCAACATCTTCAGTAAATTCAGTTCTGTTACTGGGTTCTGACAGCTGGTGTCAGTAACCACTTTTGTGTTGGTCCAGGGTAATGCTCTACCCTAGTTGGTCAGAATCCATGGGAGGTACCGCAAGAAAACCAACTGGGAGGCACGTTTCCAAGCCTGCTGATGGTGGTGACCATACTTAGTGAGTTTTATTTGTTCTACCTAAAACAACTAACAATGCCCAGCTCACAGGAGGTACTAAAAGGATAATGCTCCGCTATTTCTTTCGGAGACTTCCTGTAGCAGGTTCTTCCCTTCTCCTGCCTTACGGGGACCACAGCAGACATCTATGAGCATTTCCTTTGAGCCAGAAGCTGTTCTAAGAATCCACATGCACTGTCCCTTTCCATTCTCACAGTATTCTCACATGAGAACCAGCTCTCATCATCCTAACAAGGGTGAATCCCTGTCTAAAACCACACAACAATAACAGAGGCAGGACTTCAACTTAGACCCTCTAGGTTCAATGCCATGCACTTGACCTCTGTTCTGTACCATTACCTGAAGAGAGAGTGTTTGTTCTGCATATATCATCTTTTTATTCTTATTTTTTGCATATATGATCTTATTCATCATCAGCAACAGTATAAATTGCTACTAAGTTATTTCTCTCTTCACTTACAGCATTATATCCAAATGGTGGGTTGAAATTTGACCAGAAGGCACAACTCTTATGATTCCCAAATTCACTGGACTTGCATTTAAAATCACAGTGCTCGGCTGGGTGCGGTGGTTCATGTCTGTAATCCCTGCACTTTGGGAGGCCAAGTCGGGTGGATCACCTGAGGTCAGGAGTTCAAGACCGGGTTAGCCAACATGATGAAACCCCGTCTCTACTAAAAATACAAAAAATTAGCTGGGCATCGTGGCACATGCCTGTAATCCCAGCCACTAAGGAGGCTGAGGCCGGAGAATCGCTTGAAGCCGGGAGGTGGAGGTTGCAGTGAGCCGAGATTCCGTCACTGCACTCCAGCCTGGGCAACAAGAGCAAAACTATGTCTCTAAATAAATAAATAAAATCACAGTGCTCATTGACAAACTGTATATAATACAACGGCTACTAACAGTTTTTAACAATTTTTGTTAATAGGTAACAAAAACCCATTTGAAATGTTTTTAAAAGATAAATAGTTAAAGCAAAAGTTGCTGCCTCCCCTCATACTTTAAAAAAAAAAAATGCGATGAAAGCCATGGACTTTCTCCAGAAATGTGGATATTTACATTAAAAAAAAAAAATCATACCTGCACCTTCAAGGAGTTAGTTTCCAGAGCCCCTGAGGCTGGTTCTTTGACCCAGTGATAAGAAGTTCTGTGGATTTACTATTGGTGAGATTCTTTGTGAAGCAAATGTTTTTCCTTCAATTTGCATTTTATAACTCCTGGTGCTAGAGTGCCCTTCTTCTCTCTTCGCTTCTACAGACACAAATATCATGGTGTATTCTTTCATGTACTGTCATCATCATCTTTATTTATCATGAGTAGATTTTCCTTTTTTATATTCTGTGTTTCAAACTAATTCACCACAACAAATCCTTCAGTTTTCTAAAACACAAACCAAATTTTAGCTTCATCATTTCACTAAACTCATATCTCAGCTAATGTGCAGACCTTTAATTTTCAAGCCTAAACTTGCCCTTGAACTGATTTGTAAATTTCCTACAGAATATGCTCAGCATTGATATAATATTAGAGGCATAAAAACAGGTCAATTTAAAGGAGCAGCTGAGATAGGTTACAGCCTTGCTACAAAAGCAGTCTACTTGTCCACCTAAGAAAAACACAAATTGTTGACAATATGGTTATCTCTTCTGGTTACTATTTGCAAGAGACTGGATTTAAAAATGCTTCATACACACTTTATTTATAGCATAATGTCTATTGGTGGTTCAAAATTTGACCAGAAGTCACAAGTCTTATGATCCCAAATTTCGCTGGACTTAACATTTCAAATTACATTTCAATAATCCTCATGACAATCCTGTAATGTATCAGAACACCAATTTTAGAGATGAGGAAACTGAGAATCAAAGAATTTAACTACCTTACCCAAGGTCACACAGCTGGGAAGTGGCACATGACTTGTCTGGCTTAAAAACCCACACTTTTTCAGCTACCATGTTGCCTTCCTGGCTTTGGCCTGAATTTGGCTTCAGACTGGTATTTGTAGAGTGTCCCCACTGCAAATGGAAATGTTTACTTCACCACAGAACAGGACTGAACTTGGACACAACTCTTCATGTCCTTAAAACTTAAATCTGGCCAGGTGCAGTAGCTCATGCCTGTAATCCCAGCACTTTGGGAAGCAGAGGCAGGAGGATTGCCTGAGGCCAGGAGTTCGAGATCAGAATGGGCAATATAACAAGACCCCCATCTCTATTTGAATCATTTTTTAAAAATTAAAAAAGTAAAAATAAAAATTTAACCTGAAAAGGCCGGGCGCGGTGATTCACACCTGTAATCCCAGCACTTTGGGAGGCCGAGGCTGGTAGATCTCCTGAGGTCAGGAGTTTGGGACCAGCCTGGCCAACATGGTGAAACCCCATCTCTAAAAAAAAAAAAATGGCCAGGCGCGGTGGCTCACGCCTGTAATCCTAGGACTTTGGGAGGCTGAGGTGGGTGGATCACCTGAGGTCAGGAGTTCAGGACCAGCCTAGCCATCATGGTGAAACCCCATCTTTAAAAAAAAAAATGAACCTGATAAAGAGGATGATCAAGCAGAACCAGCAGAGAATTTTTTTAGATTAATGCCTACAACACGGTCACATAATTTTTTAGAATAAGTAAGGCATTTATCAATTTAATTGTAGAGCTTGATTTTAAAACCTAAGCATGCAGGCCAGGTGTAGTGGCTCACTCCTGTAACCCCAGCACTTTGGGAGGCCAAGGCAGGCAGATCATGTGGTCAGGAGTTTGAGACCAGCCTGACCAACATGGTGAAACCACATCTCTATCAAAAATACAAAAATAATCCTAGCTACTGAGGAGGCGGAGGCAGGAAAATCACTTAAACCCTGGAGGCAGAGGTTGCAGGAAGCCGAGATCGCACAACTGCACTCCAGCCTGGGCGACAGAGTGAGACTCCACTGCAAAAAAAAAAAAAAGAAAGAAAGAAAAGCTAAGCATGCAGTTATCAGATCTCAAATTAAAAGTGTTGGGCCTATATTCCATACGCCTAAAAAAAATTTTTGTTCATAAAATTATTCCAAAATGGGTAATTAATTCCGAGATATCCTGACATTGGCTCACTTTTGCTCTGTTAAGTAACATAAACCTGTTCCGGAAAATAACCACCTGCCTATACTGACAGACAGGCAAAGTAAAACCTGGCCTTTCACATAAAGAGATAATTAAACAACTGGATGGTTTCAGTTTGTGTCAAAAGTCACCCTCTCCTTTGATCTGTACTTCAGCTAAGGTGCATCACGAACCTTAGGGGTCATGGGAGAAGAGAAGTAGGGCAAGAGAGAAATTTCAGTCCACCTTGAAGTGTGAAGTGTTTGCTTTTCCCCAGACAGCTCGTCTCACTTCCTCTCTAGTGAAAATCTACCCTCTATATTCCTTAATGAAACTATCCTGGCATTCTTCAGCTGCCCTTCCCAACACTTTCAGAAGCTCAAAATGAAGTCGTTGCTTTCTGAAAGGCTTCTAATAATAAACACGATGAAATCTGGGGGTTCTGAGATACACTGTGGGCTTTCTGGAGTCCCCTGTGATTTTTATTTTTCTTAATGAGGTGAAGTTTTAATCGATTGTAACAGCATTTAAATGCAACACCTCTACACTACTGAAAATAAGAATCATAATAGTATTAACTAAAAGTCACAGCCTTTTGTTTAACCCCTTACAGTTTTCCCCTTTGTTCCCTACTCAAATGTCATCACAAATTAAAGATCCTGCAAATTGTATGTATGCAAAAAGAGGGCTTTTATCTGACTTAGGAGGCTAAGGGGGAAAGGCTGATGGAGATAGTTTCTACCACTTTTTCTAGACTTAAAGCTTCCTTCTTATCTTTTCTTTACCCTTCCATGACTTCGTGTCATTGGCAATGCACTAAAATGTGAAATTCTCTCTTTGTACATTGTTGTGTCACCCCTAACTGCAAGGCCCTGAGGTCCCATTAATTTCAAAGTGGAGATAAGCCACTGGGAACAGGAGTCACTATTTAAGGAATCCTTACCCCACCCTTGTTGGCTTGGTTAAGTCAAAAGTACTCTTATCCTAAATCAGAAATCCTAGAAATGAACAGAGATTTCTCTAGTATCCTTCTTAAAGCAGCAGCCCATAGCAGCATGGGTTCTCAAACACTCAAGCCTTTTATTTCTCACCTTGCACAACCATAAATCAAGTATTTGCCAGTACGATTTGAAGGTGACACTGGTTTCAGTAATTAGCTACTCATGGTAGATCTAGCTAACTGACTACAACATGGAAAAACTGCTTTTTGATTTGCAGATATGGTTTTTGAGGAATCTGATAATGGGATTGATATTTTCTCACACCCTGCCAATAGTGCAGTGCTTCACTGAGAGTTGAGGCATTTCTTTTTTCAAGAGCAGAGAGGACGTGTTTGAATCCTGGCTTCAACACTTACTGAGCTCCAGGGACTTTCAGAGGTTCGTGGACCTCTCTGGACCACAGCTGCCCTAAATAAACGAGGGGATATTATTTACGTCCAGGGTAGCTGTGGCAAGAGGTAAAAGAGTGGACAATGGACACTGCTCCCTCTTAGGGAGAAGCAGGGCTCCTTGGAAGGACATTGACTCCCCGTTAAGCCTGCCTCTGCTGCCCAACCCACATGGGCCAGAAGCTGGAGGGAGTACCTGAAGGAGCCGTGTTTGGTCATGCCCAAAGCCCTTACAACATGTCATCCGGTTACGTCTTTGAGCATTAGCCATACATTTCCCCCCCCTGGAAACTGAAAAAAATAATTATTTTCTCTCCATGGTTTCCATTTATCCTCCAGACTTGGTCATGGTCCCAGTCCTTACTCAAACTCTCTGCCAACTGGTGGCTTTGCCTAATGAATGCCCTGCATTCTAGCTCTTACAAGCTTGACTCCGCCTATTTTCTCATTTTCACATTCAGCGACCTAGAGCATGTGGTGACCTTGGGCTTAGTTAGCACTTGTAAATCCCAGAGGAGGGCTCAGTAAATGCTGGCTGAGGAAATAAAAGCTGAAATCCATTTTATTCTAAGAATTCTAGATATCAAAGAATTTCTATGGGTGTATACAGAAGTTGGACGACATCAGGCCAAGAGGATTTTCACTCATTTTAAGAATCACTCTCGAGATTCCAACTGCTCCTTGACAATTTTTTTTTTTTTTAATATAGACACAGGGTCTCATTGCGTGTTGGCCAGGCTGGTCTCAAACTCCTGACCTCAAGTGATTTGTACCCCATGGCCTCCCAAAGTGCTGGGATTACAGGTGTGAGCCACCACGCACAGCTTCCTTCATACTTTTCTTTTGTTTGAGATGGAGTCATGCTCTGTCACCCAGGCTGGAGTGCAGTGGCATGATCTCAGCTCACTGCAACCTCTTCCTCCTGAGTTCAAGTGATTCTCCTGCCTCAACCTCCTGAGTAGCTGGGACAACAGGCATGCACCACCAAGCCCAGCTATTTTTTTATTTTGTATTTTTTTTTGTATTTTTAGTAGAGACGGGCTTTCGCCAAGTTGACGAGGCTGGTCTCGAACTCCTGACCTGTGATCTGCCTGCTTCGGCCTCCCAAAGTGCTGGGACTACAGGTATGAGCCACCACACCCTGCCACCTTCATACTTTATTTTATTTATTTATTTTTATTATACTTTAAGTTCTGGGGTACATGCGCAGGTCGTGCAGGATTGTTACATAGGTATACACATGCCATGGTGGTTTGCTGCATCTATCCCCCTCTGTCACCTATATTAGGTATTTCTCCTAATGTTATCCCTCCCAATCGCCCCACCCCCTGCTATGCCTCCCTTAGTCCCTGCCACCCCCCAACAGGCCCCAGTGTGTGATGTTCCCCTTCCTGTGTCCATGTGTTCTCATTGTTCAACACCTACTTATGAGCAAAAAGATGCAGTATTTGCTTTTCTGTTCTTGTGTCAGTTTGCTGAGAATGATGGTTTCCAGCTTCATCCATGTTCCTGCAAAGGACATGAACTCATCCTTTTTTATGGCTGCATAGTATTCCATGGTGTATATATGCCACATTTTCTTTATCCAGTCTATCATTGATGCGCATTTGGGTTGGTTCCAAGTCCTTCCTATTGTAAACAGTGCCTCAGTGAACATACATGTGTATATGTCCTTATAATAGGACAATTTGTAATCCTTTGGGTATATATCCAGTAATAAGATTGCTGGGTCAAAGGGTATTTCTATTTCTAGATCCTTGAGGAATTGCCACAGTGTCTTCCACAATGGTTGAACTAATTTACTATTTCTCCACATCCTCTCCAGCATCTGTTGTCTCCAGAGTTTTTAATGATCGCCATTCTAACTGGCGTGAGATGGTATCTCAATGTGGTTTTGATTTGCATTTCTCTAATGACCAGTGATGATGAGCATTTTTTCATATGTTTGTTGGCTGCATAAATGTCTTCTTTTGAAAAGTGTCTGTTCACATCCTTTACCCATTTTTTGATGGAGTTGTTTTTTTCTTGTAAATTTGTTTTAGTTCTTTGTAGATTCTGGATATTAGCTCTTTATCAGATGGGTAGACTGCAAAAATTTTTTCCCATTCTGTTGGTTGCTAGTTCACTCTAATGATTATTTCTTTTGCTGTGCAGAAGCTCTTAAGTTTAATTAGAACTTCATACTTTAAACAATTATTTGTTTTCTTCTTATTAAGAAAGATCTCAAAACTATGTGTAGAAAAAAAAGCCTGAAAGGAAAT
>CAUYLG010054062.1:0-67312 GCA_963573385.1 Cacajao melanocephalus | reverse complement strand
GGCCATGATGGAATTAGCTTGGGCTGTTTATTCTAGTCACTACCGGTAAGTAAAGGCTAGTAATTTTGGCAGTTACTGATAAGGAAGGTATGCAGCCTTTGCAGAGAAAGGCTAGCAGTTTTATTTACAGGAGCCAAGGCCAGCAGTTTTTGTGAGGAGAATGGGGCAGCCGTTACAACTTATTTTAAAACACAACTTTGTCTTTTATAAAATAGTGTTGTTCAGGTTCTAACTTCAGGCCAGCGATAGCACAGTAAGCAGCCCTTGCTTTCTAGCTCTCAGTCCAGCACTAAAAACGGTTTTCATAATCTTAAAGAGTAATTAGCATGCTAATCCCAGATAGCTAGAATTGTCTTTTTAATTAACAATAGAATTGTTTGAATAAAGATTTATCCTTATTAGGCTATGTAGTCGTATGACAAATCTTTTCTCTGTCTTGTATATTCAGCCCTGGAAATTTTCATTGAAAAATTTGTTTTCCTGAATGTAATATCTCAGGTATTATTATGAAGAATGGCCTATATATCAAAGTGGCATAATATTATTTGAAACATCTCTGCCACAAATTATAAATCAATATAGTAAACCTAAAGCAACCTCTAAAAACAGATAAATGAGGTAAAGCTAATAAGATAATTGTATAGACAAAACAAAATCTGAAAATATTTGCAATTAATGCAAGGCAGGAAATAAGTAAACAAGTAAAAATGAAACAAGCAGAAAAAAAACAAGTTGTTAAATTTAAACTCAAACACATTAATAACCACTTTATTAATGAGTAAATACTCCAATTTAAAAGCAGAAATTTTCAATGTAAGTAAAAAATACTCAACTGTATGCTGTATACAGAAAATGTATTGTAAATATAAAAATGCAGAAAGGTTAAAAGTGAAAGAATGAGAAAAGACATATAATTGAAACATTATTCAAAAGAAAGCTGGAGAGGCTATATAACAGACTTAGGGCAAGAAATATTACCAGTTATAAAGGTGGAGATTTTGTAACAATAATGATCAATTCATCAAGAAGGTATCACACTTCTTATATGTGTATGCAACTAATAAGAGAATGTTAAAATACATGCAATAAAAACCTATTAATGTAAAAAGATAAATATGGGAATCCACAATTGTAGTTGAAAATTTCGACTTCCTCTAACAGTAATTGATAAAGTTTTTAAAAAGTTAGCTGATAGAATAAGTGAACAAACTGTCATCCGAATTGACCTAAGTGATTTTATAGAACACTGCGTTCTAAAAGAATTTCTAAAAAAAAAACACATTCCTTACAAATAACAAAAAGTTCACCAAGAAGTATAACCAATATCTGTGTTAGTTATCTATTGTTGCATAACAAATTTTACTGAACTTAATAAGTAAAAACAGCAAACATTCATTATGGCACAGTTTCTGTGAGTCAAGAGCAACTTAGCTGGGTGGTTCTGGCTGTGGGTCTTTTATGATGCTACTGCAGTTAAGATGTCAGCTGGGGCTACACTCATCAAAATTGCTGACTCAGAGGGGTTCTACTTTCAGGGTCGTTCACCTGCCTTGGGGCAGCCCCAGATGCTCTGCTCCAAGGTCAGTCACATGAGCCTCTGAACAGAACAGTCACCCAAAATGGCAACTGGCTTGCCTGCCTCCCGAGTGAGAAGTCCAAGAAAGAATATCTAAGACAGAAGCTGTAGTCATTTTATAGCCTAATTTCAGAAGTGAGATTCTGTCACATCTGCCTTATTCTATTTCCTAGAAGCTATTCGCTAAATCCAGCCTACAATCAAAGTCAAGGTTTACACAAGGACCTGAATGCAGGAGCCAGTGATTACTGCTGGATCACCTTAAAAGCTGCCTACCACAGAATCTATGCTGGAACATACAAAAAGTCTTGAAAAATTTAGAAGCATAGACAAATTATGGAGGTACATTTGTTGGCAACAATAGAATTGATTAGAAATAAATTACAAAAAGTTATACAGAAAAATCTCCCGTTATTTGGCATTTGTTCAATATACTTTTTAAAAATGCATGGGTCAAAGACAAAATCGCAAAGAAAATTAGAAAATAATTTAAACCAGTTGAAAAGAAAACACAATATTCTATAGAAAATGAAAAGTGCCAATCTGAGAGAAAATGTCAGAGATACATATATCTGGCAAAGTGCTTGAATTTGTTATACACTTAATAAACTCTTGACAACTTGACAATAAGACAAACAACACGATTAAAAAGCGAGAGAAAGGTTTGACTAGTCATTTTACAAAAAACCATAAGTGACTCTCAAAAGCATTATGCCTAGCCAAAGAAGCCAGATATTAAAGAGTAAATACTGTATAATTTCATTCATATTAAATTACAGAAAGGCAAAACAGAAGATCATTGGTTGCCAGGGGTGAGGAATATTAACTGCAAAAAAAAAGTGCGAAATAATTTTGGGGGTTGATGGGAAAAAATTCAGGGAATAAGATCAAACCCAGAGTGCTGCCAGTAGAATTTGTGTCCACAGGCTCACGATCAAACTAAAGCTATGGTTGTAATTTGGTTGAGATTTCAGGAAATTGTGGAAGAGTGTCTCATTTTTCCTCTCAGTAGAAAATGCTTCTAAGAATTTTAAGGACAAGACTCTGACTCTCTCTGCTGTAAGCTGCTACATCTTCACAAGTAACTCCAAATAGAGAAAGATTCCACTCAGAGAAATAGGTGGATGTCACTTTTGTCTAATGAATTTGATTATAATTTGTACACAGTCCACATATTTTAAAAGGAATTATAATGGCTTGGACTGAAAGGAACAGATACTGTTCAAAACATGAAAAGGATTTTGAGTCCCCAACTTATGATGGGCAGGAAGCACGCTAAGGACACTACTCAGCTGCGAACATGGGTTATTTCTTAAGGAACAAAAGGATGACTCAGAGGGTAGTGACAAGAGTTCATAGTGTGTGGCCAGGCATGTGTGACCACCCCAGGGAACATATTTCAGTCCTAATCAACATATGCCCTACCTTCCGTGCCACATGAAATGGTAGCTTGTTTCTACTGGATCTCAAAATTTTGTCTTCCCAGTGACTGCAATGTCACTCACATTATCCTGCCTCTTTTTAAGTGGAGGTATGTATTGTGGTTTCCTAGATCATGTCTCCTCATTGTAAGGTGGAAATTTGAGGGCATATAGCTGATTTCTTTATCTGATGGTCTTCTGATCAAAAGGAAGTTCCACCCCAACCCTACTGGCCTCATCCTATTTGCTTTAGAAGCTAGTTGCTAAATGCAGCAGCTTTACTTGATTTACACGATGAGATTCTGAACTTAAAATATAATACTGATGGTGATGAGACTTTGGGAGTTTAGGGAGATTGGTAAGTGTATTTTGAAAGTGAGAGGAAAATACATCATCCTTGGCTAGAGGACTAAGTGTGGTAGTTACTCTCCCAATATGGCCCCAGTGAACCTCTCTTGATCTAAGTTCTACCGTAGTGGATACGTGCTATCTCTGTGATTTGCTTTTAGCCATTGGATGTACAAGTGACTCTGGGCCAGTTTCTGGTGTAAGCCATAAGAAGGCCTGGTAGGTTCTGCTTTCCATTTTAGGATAACCCTGTGCCGCCGTATTAAAATGTTGGCTATTTTGCTGGAGAGTCGAGTTGGAGATGCAGTTGTCACAGCATCCCAGCAGCTGAGCTGAGATACTCAGCTTTCTTCACTAAAGTGCCAGGCATATAGTGAGACATCTTGGATATTGTAGACCCAGTTAGCATCACATTGAGCTGGGCCTAGTTGATTCACAAAATAGTAGAGATGATAAAATGATGTTGTTTTAAGCTACTAAGTTTTGGGATGATTTGTTATTCAGCAATAGAATACTGGGCCTCTAATATAAGCCACTTACTATAAAAGAACATAAGATTATATTAAATACAAATGAATAAATTTGCTAATTTTGATTTCCTCACTTTGAATTTTAACTAATCTTAAATTTTTTTCTCTGACATAAATGTTATTAGTAGCCACTAATATTAGAGCTTTGTACAGTTGTTGTTGTATTGATTACTATTCTTTAAGTTTTTTGGCTTCTTTATTAAGGTTGCTTTTTTCAAAGTTAAGTGACAGTGTAAGCCATTTAAAGATCTTGGCAAGAAAGACCATACCAGATGTCACATATGTGATGAAAATACCCATAATCTTCTTGTTGTCATGAAAATGTATTTTTAAAATCCTTTAGCGGAAGTTTAGATATGTACTGGTTTATCTGTCATAGGGAAACAGATAATTTTTAAAATACATAAAGTATTTTTAAGATTTCTAAACATTCTTAACAGTGTTCTTTTAATGGTGAACATTGGATAAAAAGGCTTAAATATGCTCTAAAAATGTAAATTCTTCTTTTGAAAGTTTCTAGCATTAGAACCTGGCATATTAGCCAGGCTGAAATATATCTGGAGTCTTTGTGATGATCAAAAAGAGTGATTCTTTAATAAGCTGGTACTCCAAAAACTTTCTGATAGGTCTCAATGTTTCCATATTAGTTTAATGTTATGAGACTTATAAAGAGCTGCATTCTTTGTCTTACTCCCCAAGGAAGTACATTCCAGGGCATAATTCTGTTCTCTTATCAGCAAAATCTTGGGATTATCTCTAGCTTCGTAATCATTTTTCTATTCTCAAAATCATGCAAAAAGTTACTTAGAAGCTTTAGGTACTTGGTTTGAGTCAGCATATCTTTATATGCATACAGACACTGCATTCTGGAACTTATCCAGTGCTATCTAGTTGATTTAACTTAACTTCATTTTTATGTTAAGTAGGTCATGGCTGGCAGAGCCAAGAGAAGTCTAATAAACAAATGTTAACTTTCTATGAGAATTCTTTGAAGACTGAGCTGCCCCTCAAATGCCTTCAAAATTAAAAAAAAAAAAACCCTCTAAATTATCCACCAGAATTTCTTACATTTTCAGACTTTTCTGGGAGTATAATCATCATAATAATATTGGATTTGAAAGATATTACTTTTCTTTTAAGGGAAGAGCCATCAGGATTAGAATCTGTTGGCAAATATGCCTGCTAAATAGGTTGAGTGTGTAGTCTTTGGCAAGACAGAAACAAGAAGATATGTGAGCGATTCTGGCTGTACAAAAATGAAGCATCACATCCAAGTTCTTTCTAGAGGATAACACCAAGACCTTGATTTTTAAGCAATTAAATTGGAAAAGAAACACTTTTTTAGCTCAGATACTAAACTCTTGCTTAAAAATTCTTAGTGGACAGATGAACACTCTGAAAATTAGACAAATTATCCTGTTTCTCCATTGCATGTTGAGAAGAAACACAATAAATAGAAAATTTATAGAAATCTAAATGACCAATAAATGTACAAAGCCCTGCCTAATCTCACTAAAATTCAAGAATAAGCAAAATTTAAAATAAGATATTTTAATTCACCAGGGGCGAAAATGAAAAAAACATGTTTAATAAAGCAATCAGAAAGTATGAAAAAAATTATATTGTGCTTTGTATGTGTACTTTTTGACCTAGCAATTCCACTTAACATTATCTGTCTTATAAAAAAATACCCATATGTGCACTCATGAGACTAAATATTGTTGCACTATTTCACAAAATGGGCATGTGGAAGCAATCTAGGTATCTATTAATAGGAGGATGATTAAATAAATAAGAAAAATCTATACTAAAAAGCATTTTAGAAGAATACTTTAGAGACAGATTTAGATATATTGAAGAAAAGGTGCCCAAGATATTAAGTACAAAAGCAAGTTGCAAAACAAAATAGTCTTTTTTATTTTTTTATTATTATTATACTTTAATTTCTGGGGTACATGTGCAGAACGTGCAGTTATATTATGTAGGTATACATGTGCCATTGTGGTTTGCTGCATCCATTACCCTGTCATCTACATTAGGTATTTCTCGTAATGCTGTCCCTCCCCTAGCCATACATTTCCATATGATCATATATGCCTTATGATACTTATATATGATATGATATACATGTATCATAGTGATTGTAGTAACCCTTGGGGAAGGAAGAGTATAGTGGGGTAAGGGCTATGCATATAATAACCGTAATTACAGAGAAGTAAAAAGGATGGGGGAAAATCCATGGTGTAACTTGAAATAATCTCATCTTTGGTTTTAAGCAATCAATGCTTAAGTGAATTGTAATTAATTATTTTCACAGTTCTAACTTCCAACATGACGTTGGTATTTGGTATAGAATATAAAGGTAATTTTTAAGGGCCTTTGTCTAATGAACCAGAAATAAAACTTTCCTAAATCAAAACAACGAGCACGATTGGCGGTAGAGAACAATGCCTGACTGCTTAAGCTTTGTGACTTTCAGCATGTTGCTTCATCTGTACCACTCTCTCTTCACTTATAAATTGAGGGATGAAATGTATTTAGTAAGTTCCTGGGAAAAAGCAAAGAACATATTGTTGTATGACATTTCATACACTGCCAAGCAAGATCCTCAAAAAAACAAACGGATCTATTTTCATTTGTTCACAATAAATACACCAACCTTGGAAGTTTAAAGCAACTCTTTCAATGACTGACTAGAACAATGTGAAGAAAGCTAAGGAGCACCAACTCAAATGACATACAATAAAATGGCATCCTAAAAATATTTGATTGTAGTCTGTTTCTTTCCTCATCACGTCTTTCATTTGAAGCGTGGATTTAAGAAATAAAAATATGGGCCCACGTATAATTAATGTTCTCATATTCCTGCAGAGTCCAAAGTTGACCAGAATGCAGACAGCCAGCTAGCAAAAGAAGTTTGCAAAGTAAATTGGAAATGAACATTGTCTTTTGGTGATGTGTTTGAAACACTGCAACATTTGCATTACAGGTTGAGTTCAACATTATGTTGTCTCAAGTTGTAAGATCTTCAGTGTCGATCTTCAGGATAAACAAGGAAGACTGATTATGTGTACTAAGAGCTAAGAACAAGGATGCCAAAAGGATTAGAACCTGTTAATAGAAAGCAAAGCCAATATATAAAAGTGATAATTTTGCATACATCATCCAGCTACATGAAGGTAACTGTACAAATGATGAGAGTAACTTGGGAACTTTTGTTTAAAAATATTTTAATTTTTGGACAATCTTAAATATCTGATCTAAATAATTGTCTGAATGCATGAGTAAGTCAGCTAATTGTGCTCTGTGATTTCAATACCCTGAATTTTAAAAATATAATTAATAATATTTGAAGGTCTGTTGTACACTTTGCCTTTACTGTTTTATAAAAGAAGTTTTCCTCATTTTTTTTTTTTTTTTAGGAAAAGGCATACATATTTTAAAAGGAAGCAATGATTAGCATCTTTATTCTATTGTTTTTGTTGCAAAATACAGTTTCTTTTTAGGTAAGCCAACTCTCCCTTCAGATTAGAAAACTGATGATGAAGCAAAAATCTTTACACTTTGAAGTCAGAAGGAACAGCTTGCAGGGTTGACAGAGGCAAGGGGAGGGAAATGTGCTTGGAGTTGCTAAGGAATCCCGAAACACAGCATGACATTTAAGTTAGTTAGAAGGGAGGGAGGCTGAATCCCTGAAATACAAATAATGTTAGTTAACATTTCTTTTACTCTGAAAGTACATATCTTCAATTAAAGAAGTATCATGTTCATTAATTTATAATCTGTGTGAATTGTATTAGATATCTAGGCTCAGAAGTAAATTGTGTGTTTGTGTATACGTGGGTGTATAGTTCAGAGAAAGTTATTGTTAAGAAAGGGGAACATGTATTAATGAATATTTTGGAGGGCCTCTATCATAAATCATCAACAGCTACTCACGAAAGATTGTATCAGACCCACTGAACAAATAGTCAACATGCCCCATAAGGACTTTAGATCAACTGTGGACCACATATATACAGTGGTCTCGTAAGATTATGATGGAGCTGAAAAATTTGTATCACCTAGTGAGGTCGTAGCTGTCATAACTTTGTAGAACAACACATCACTCACTTGGTGGTGGTGGTGCTGGTGTAAATCAACCTACTGCATTGGCAGTTTTATAAAAGTGTAGCACATACAATTATGTACAGTACATAAAACTTGATAATGATAATAAATGACTATATCACTGGTTGATAATATATATTATATTATTGTTTTAGAATGTGTTCCTTCTATTTATTAAAAAAAGGTAACTGTAGAACAGTCTCAGGCAGGTCCTTCTGGAGGTATTCCAGAAGGCATTGTTAGCAAAGGAGTTAATAACTTCATGTATACTAACTACCCCGAAGCCCTTCCAGTGGGTCAAGATGTCGAGGTAAAAGACAATGATACTGATGATCGTGACGCTGTGGAGGCCCATATTTATGTGTGCTCTTGTGTCTTAAATACTAACAGTAAAAATAAAAATAAAAATTTTAAACATTGAAAAGAAGCTTTTAGAACAAGGATATAAAGAAAATATTTGGTTGGGTGTAGTGGCTCACATCTGTAGTCCCAGCACTTTGGGAGGCCAAGGCCAGCAGATCGCTTGAGGTCAGGAGTTTGAGACCAACCTGGCCAACATGGTAAAATTGCATCTTTGCTAAAAATACAAAAAATTGGCCTGGTCTAGTGGTGCACACTTGTAATCCCAGCTATTTGGGAGGTTGAGGCAGGAGAATCACTTGAACCTGGGAGGTGGAGTTTGCAGTGAGTTGAGATCATGCCCCTGTACTCCAGTCTGGGTCAAAAAAAAAAAGAAAGAAAGAAAATATTTTTGTAAACTGTACCGCTATACCATGTATTTGTATTTTAAGCTATATTAATAAAAGAGTAAAAAATTAAAACATTGATAAAGTAATAAAGTTACAGTAAGCTAAGTTTATTATTGAAGAAAATAATACATTGAATGTAGCCAAAGTTTACAGTATTTATAAAGCCTAGAGTAGCATACAGTAATGTCCTAGGCCTTCATAGTCACTCACACTATTCACTCACTGACTCATCCAAAGCAATGTCCAGTCCTTCAAGTTTCATTCATAGTAAGTGCCTTATATCAATGTAAAATATTTAATATTTTATACCATATTTTTACTGTATCTTTTTTATCTTTATATGTGTTTTGCTATAAAAATACTTAACACTGTGTTACCACTACCTACAGTATTCAGTACAGGAACATACTATTCATACAGGTTTGTAGCCTAGGAACAATAGGCTATCCCGTATAGCCTGGGTGTGTAGTAGGCTGTACCATCTACGTTTCGGTAAGAATACTCTGTGGTTCTTGCACAATGATAAAATTGACTAACGATGCATCTCTCAAAAGTATTCCCGTCATTCAGTAATCTGTGACTGTATTTTCTATTTTTACTTACCTGAGGAAGAAAATTATCTTATATAGAAGTGGAATACAAAGGAGGCTAAATCTGTCTAATAACTCATTATTTGTGCCAAAAGTATCATCAAATTAAACATGTTTAAAATAAAAGATTTCCAAATGCTACTTAATAGTTCATGCTTCATGTTTCATTCAAGAAAACTGTTGGTTACAACGTCAATCAGACAAAAAAGACACATGGAATATGTGACTTCAGGGACTCTCGGTATGCATTAGAAAGATATAAAGATATAAGCAGGTATTAAAGGAGGTAAGTGTGCAATATAATGGGCCCAGCTGATGATGATTGAGAGTTTGTTAGAATTGTGATATTAAGGCACCATGGACAGAGAATATTAGACTGCAATTTCAAATTTGTACTGTCAATTGAAAGGGCTGAGCACCATAGCTCACATCCTTAATCCCAACACTTTGGGAGGCCAAGGGGGGCAATCACAAGGTCGGGAGTTCAAGACCAGTCTGGCAAACATGGTGAAACCCTGTCTCTACTAAAAATACAAAAATTAGCCAGGTATGGTGGTGGGTGCCTGTAATTCCAGCTACTCAGGAGGCTGAGGCAGGAGAATTGCTTGAAACTGGAAGGCGGAGGTTGTAGTGAGCAGAGATCGTGCCACTGTGCTCCAGCCTGGGTAACAAGAGCGAAACTCTGACTCAAAAAACAAGCCAGATGCTTTGAATTTTGGGTGCTAAATTTTGTTCTGTTTGCTTCTATATTGGCCACTAGCCACTCCATAAAGTCTTGCTCTAGGTTGAGTATCAATAAAAATTTAAGAATAATTGTACATTTTTCCCATGAATGCATTGGTCAACTAGCATTCAAATACATCTATGCACCGCTTATTGACTATGATATATTCTGAGAAATGCATCATTAGGTGATTTCATTGTGTAAATATTATAGAGTGCACTTAAGCAAATTTAAGATGGTATAGCCTACTACACAGCTAGGCTATATGGTATAACCTATTGCTTCCAAGCTACAAACCTGGACATTATCTTGTTGTACTGAATACTGGAGGCAATTGTAACACACTAGTAAGTATTGTGTATCTAAACTTACCTAGTTAAAAAAAGGCACAGTAAAAATACAGTATTATAATCTTATTGAATCACCATGGTATATGTGATTCTTCTTTGACTAAATGTAATGTGACACATGACTGTATATCCAATCAATTCAATTTTTATTAAATAGCTTGAGTAGGAGTTCCTTATATTTGGCATTACAGATTTCTTTTCATTGTTTACAAACAGTCTTCATTTGCAATAACTTGTAATAATTCATAATTTACCACAACTGAAATTGAATCTCTATGCTTCACAGCTAGTGAACTGGGATCAGCTTCCTCATCCATTTTTTCTAGTTGGAAATTCATCCCAATTTGGACTTTTATTGTTCTCTCTTTATCATCTTCCATCCAGTTACATTCATGACACGATGAAAACTTTCTTGCATTGTGAAATACTTCCCAGACAATAGTCAACCAATAAAGCTGGTGAGCAATAAAGAGGTGGAAGAAAATAACAATTCTTATCTCTCAAATAACTTTATACATGATTTTGGCTTTGTGTTTTTAGAACCATTGAGAGTCTAAAGAGACCTCTTATACTTTTTCATTCTACGTTACTGAATTTTTAAGAAGGAAATTATGTGCTATAATAGTGTTCTTGACTTGGAGAATTCTTGAAAGTCTCAAGGGGCATCCCTGGAGAATGTAAGGGTCTCCTGTAACAAGATTAGATTTATGAGACACTTGTGTTTATATGAAGCTTTCAAATTCACAGTTAATGAGGTTTCCCTGGTGGTGGCCCATACAAATGAAGATGTCAGAACAAAATGAAGCATAAATTCCTACTGCGGTTGGGGGGTCTAATTTCATGATAATGTGGAAAGAGAGAGCAAAACATATAGCAACATTTATATCAATCTTCAGGAAAAGCAAAGTTAAAATAACTTCTTGAGATTTTTTGTAATATTTAAAAAAATAAAGATACTCAAACATCTAATGATAGATTGGAAAAAGTAATGGGAGAACAATACACAAACTGTTCTTGAACCATAGTCTGATTATCAGTGATTGCCACTGCTTTAGGGTAATTCCAGCATGCAGCAACTGTCTTAGATCAATGTTATTACCAACTGCATTGTTTGGGATATAACGTCTGAAGTAGTCAAGGAGTGGATGAGGAGAGGTATTTGTGGACTGGTGTCCCATTTAGGCCTTCTCTGAGGCTATGATATCTTTGTATAAACTTAAGAAACATTTTCTTTTATATTTTAATCTTATTGATTACAAAAGTCTGCTGCAGACATACATTTCATAACGATTTTTCCTTTTTAATGTTTTAATATCTCTTTAGTATTAATTCCATACCAAAATTAAATGGAAGTTACTAGAGTAAAGAAAAGCCTCAAAATTACAGACTTCAATCACCTGAAAAGAAAGAGAAGCTAAATTTTGGAAAATGACTGTGGGAAAAAAATACAGAAAGTGGGTTTTACCTGATTTAGTCTCTGCCTCATAGGGGTTTTAAAAGTATTAAATGGGACAAAGTGTGTGCAATGCCAGGTACCTAGTAAAGACTTAGTAAATGTTACCAGTCATAAAGCCTTCTATTACCAATTTTCTGATACAAAATAGCTTACACACTTTCCTGTCTTTCGTTCTAAACTTGGGAGAAATCTCATGATACTCTCATTTGTTCTTTCCTTAATTACATCTAATTGAACCAGATTTTAGGAATCTGTAAGTTATATGCCCTCTCTGAATGATCTATTCAGTAGTAACATAATGTGAGCCACAATTTCAAGTCATATCTGTAATTAAAATTTTCCTAGTGATGATATCAAAAAAGCAAAAAGAAACAGGGAAAATTATTTGAGTGATATACTTTAGCCTGATATTTGCAAAGTATCATCAGTTTCATTGATTTACGTGTAATCAATGTAAAATTATTAGAAAAAAATTACTTTTTTACATTTTGAAAATCTAGTGCATATATTATACACATCTCAGTTCAGACTATCCACATTTCAAGAATTCAATAGGTACCTGGACAGTATAGATTTATGTGACGAGAAAATGAAATTTATAGTAAAGAAATTCTCTCTAGTTACGTATTTTCTATCATTTGCAAGTAGGTAAGGTAACTTTTTTCATGGATCATGATAAGTAAGGAGAGTAGCAAAGTTAAAACAAAGACTGTTTTTGTTTGTTTTTGTTTTAAATCACTTCTAATTATAACCTACTTTATTATGCGAAAGCCTAGATTTAGGCAGAAACACTCGTCTCAAACAGGCATTAATTCTTTAGGGTATTCAAAATTAACTTTTTTTAAGGATGGTGTTAGTTAATCAAGTCATAGCCACAACACAAATCTTGATTTTTGGTGATTCAATGAGGTAATGCCCACAAAAGCATTCTGTTAGTTATAAAGCACTATAAAATGCATAGTGAGGTGGAAGACAGTGTGGCAATTTCTCAAGGATCTAGAAATAGAAATTCCATTTCACCCAGCAATCCCATTACTGGGCGTATACCCCAAGAACTGTAAATCGTTTTACTGTAAAGACACATGTACACGTATGTTCATTGCAGCCCTGTGTACAATAGCAAAGACCTGGAACCAACCCAAATGCCCATCAATGATAGACGGGACAAAGAAAATGTGGTACATATATACCATGGAATACTATGCAGCCATAAAAAACGATGAGTTCGTGTCCTTTGTAGGGACTTGCATGAATCTGGAAACCATCATTCTCAGCAAACTAACACAAGAACAGAAAGCCAAACACCACATGTTCTCACTCATAGGTGGGTGTTGAACAATGAGAACACATGGACTCAGGGAGAGGAGCATCACACAGTGGGAGCAGTTGGGGGAGGGTAGCGGAGAGGCGGCGGGGGATGGGGAGGGTGAGGAGGGATAACATGGGGAGAAATGCCAGATATAGTATGCACCTAAAGTTAAATAAATAAATTAAAAGAATGCATAGTGAGGATCAAGACCATTTTAATCACCTAGAGAGTTTATAGGTGAGTGCACTTAAGTTAAAATATAATGCTTTCCCTTTCCTTTCTAAATGGACTTTCCCTATACAAGTTATTCATAGAAATCAGACACATTCTTTTCTTTCTTAAACTCTGAGGTCTCAATTAATAGCTAATAGGATAAACCCAGGTTGGGATTAATTTTTCAAAAAGAATACCTAAAAGCATTACCTTTGTCTTTCCTTTTATTTCCCCAATCCAATTATTTCATACTTACATAATGGTTGTTTGGGTCTCCAATTAGCTATCTTTTTTTCAGTGCAGATAAATAGCTGATTAGATCTTTCTTTGATTTTTATGAAATTTAGTAACTTCATAGACAACACTGAACATATTTCTTCCATGTACATAACCTAGAAATGCTTAGAACAATGGCAGCAAGAACAGGTAATGCAGAGGAGATGATGGAAATGAGAAATTAAAGCAAGGTCAATGCCAATTCCATAGGCTGATTATAGTTTTCAGTGCATTATGAGTATTAAAAACTGTTTAGATTGAGTAGAGGAAATGATGGGGATGGTGATAGTTGTTTTAATTAGAGTGGCCGGGGAATGAAGTGAGCAAGACTACCATGTCTATTTCTGAGAGAAGAACCTTTCCAGACGGAGGCAACTGACAGTGCAACGGCCTTGAGGCGATAAGTTTCTCGTCATGGCTGGAATAGAGATGACTGGTTGTGTATTTCATCTAAGAGTTGGCAGAGAGCCAGAATGCATAAGGAATGATAAGCGCTTTAGATTTCTTTTCAGGATAAGACAGGATACCAATAGAGGATTTTGTTTTTGTTATTGTTTCAGTTGTGGTAAGAAGACATTAGATCTATCGTTGTAACAAATTTTTACCTGTGCAATATAATATTGTTGAATATAGGTACAATATGGTATAGAATATCTTTACAGCTTATTCACCTCCCTTGACTGAAACTTAATTTGTCACTCCTCATTTTGCTGTCTTCCCACCTGGCAACCACCATTCCATTCTTGGATTCTATAAATTTGCCAAGTTTTAGATACTTCATATAATAGAATCATAAAATATTTATCTTTGTATGTCTGGCA
Organism: Cacajao melanocephalus; assembly: GCA_963573385.1. NCBI lineage: Eukaryota > Metazoa > Chordata > Mammalia > Primates > Pitheciidae > Cacajao > Cacajao melanocephalus. The sequence continues at coordinate 52,839 of CAUYLG010054062.1, read as the reverse complement.
TATTTCGGTTAGCATATTTTCCAGCTCATCCGTGTGGTCACATATTGCAGAATTTCCTTCTTTTTTAAGAAATCTGAATAGTATTCCCTTGTATGTATAGAGTGCATTTTCTTTATCCATTCATGAATCGGTAGACATTTAGGGTGTTTCCACATCTTGATTATTCTGAATACAGCTGCAGTGAATATAGAAGTGCTCCTATCTCTTTGAGATACTGATTTCAGTACTTCTGGATAAAAAACTCACAAGTGGGATTGCTGGATCATACAGTAGTTCTATTTTTAATTTTTTGAGAGCCTTCATATTGTTTTCCATAATGGCTGTGCTATTGGCACTCTGAGTTCTTGTAATCTCCCAGGATGGAAATGAAGAGAGACCACCAGACATAGCAGCAAAGAGAAAGAGAAAGATTTATTTCACTTGTGCACAAGGAAGTCAGCACTGCAAAAAGAAAAGGATGGGCTGCTCCCTGAGAGTAGTACGTGTTAGTTTTGTAGGGAAGGGTTTCTCTAGTGCTTGTGCAGGAGCTTTATGTACGTCCTCATTCATTGCATGGAACATTCGCATTTTAAATCTCCACCCCTGGGCATGATTTTTAGTGTTAAAATGAGGAAGGGGTAACCCTGAGTTGAAGTTCAAGTCTGTCTGCACATGCGGAGCTCCTGGGAAGTCCCTAGCCCTCTAAAGCAGGAACTTGTAATTAATAGCTTCTTGGGTCTTCATTTGATGATTGGCTAGAAGTTAGGTAAGCTATAGCTTGAGTAAGGGCCGTTAGTTCTTTTTCTCTAAACCACATCAAAACCAGAAGCCAGCCAGCTTGCCTGTCTCAGCTGTGCCTTTGCATTTCCAGAGTGTGCCAGCGTTCCCTTTTCTTCACTTCCTTGCCTTTTGATTTTTTTTGGCGATAACCATCCTGACAGGTGTGAGGTGCTATCTCATTGTGGTTATAATTTGCATTTCCTTGTGTGTTTAATTGGAAGAAATGTCTCCTTAAGTCCTTAGTCCATTTTTAATCATCAGTGTTTTTTTTTTTTTGGATATTAACCCTTACCAGGCATATGATTTGCATATATTTTCTCCTATTCCATAGGTTGTCTTATCATTTTCTCAATGTTTATTTGTTGTGCAGAAGCTTTTTTAGTTTGATGTAGACTCACTTATTTTTGTTTTTGTCGCCTGTACTTTTGGTGTCATATACATGAAATAATTGCTAAGACTAATGTCAGTAAGCTTTTCTAATATGTTTTATTCTAGGACTTTTACAGCTTCAGGTCTTACATTTATGTCTAGAAGGATTTAAAAAATTTTTTTTCTCTTTTTAGACATAGGGTCTCACTCTGTCATACAGGATGGAATGCAGTGGCATGATCATAGGCCACTGCAACCTTTAATTCCTGGGCCCAAACAATCCTCCTGCCTCAGCCTCTCAAGTACCTAGGACTACAGGCTTATACCACCATGCCTGGCTGGTTTTTAATTTTTTGTAGAGATAGGGTATTGCTATGTTTTCCCAGCCATTCCTGAACTCCTAGCTTCAAGTAATCCCCCCATCCAAGCCTCCCAAAATGCTGGGATTACAGGTTGAGCCACTATGCTGAGCTTGGAAGATTGTACATTGTTAAAATGTTCATACTACCCCAAATTAAATATAGATTTAATGTAATACCTATCAAAATTTCAATGGAAGTTTGTGCAAAAATGGAAAAAATTATTCTGAAATTCATGTGAAGCCATGAAAACCATGAATAGTCAAATTACTACTGAGAAAAAGTAAAGCTGGAGGCACCATATTGCCTGATTTAAAAATATATTACAAAACTACAGTAATCAAAACAGTATGCTATTGTCATAAAGGCAGACATATAGCCCAATGGAACAGAACAGAATACAAAGTCCAAAAGTAAATCTACATATATATGGTCAAATTATCTTTGATAAGGATAACAAGAATATACAAGGAGGAAGAATTATCTGTTCAACAAATAGTGTTGAGAAAACTTGAAATCCACATGCAAAAACACACACACACACACACACACACACACACACACACACAGAAATTCGATTTTTAGCTTATACCATATGTAAATATTTACTCAAAATGAATGAGAAACTTAGACATAAGACTTGACACCATAAAAATCATAGAGTTTTCAGTTAGGAAGCTACATAATCTAATTTACATTTTGAAATAATCCATTTTGTTACCCTATGACAAGAGATTATAAAGGGAAAGAAAAGAAAGAAAGAGAGAGAAAGAAAGAAAGAAAGAAGAAAAAGAAGGAAAGAAGGAGCATACAAAAACACTTTTAAATAATCCTGTGAAGAGGGAGTGGTGACTTGGACCAGGGATGTAGATGTGATGAGATGTGGTTACATGCTGGATGTATTTGAAAACAAAGTCAACATAATTCAATGATGAACAAATGTGAGATAAAGTGTTGAGGCTGACTCCAAGGTTATTAATATATGCAGATGGAAGAACAAATTTTCCACTCATTGCAGTGAGGAAGACTGGCATGTAAATATGTTTGAGGAGGAGTGAATAATTAAATTTTTGAATTATTAAATTTGAAATTAAATGTTCATACCTTTTGAACACCCAACTTCACCCTCAGAGAATAGTTGAATATATTTAATTTATATGAGTCCAGTGATTAGGGAAGAGGTTACAGTTAGAGATGTAGATTTTTTTATCAGCCTACATATGTGTGGCTATGGACCAAGAAAACCTCAAAATTTTGAGGGCATTGTGCTGTATTCTAAAAGTTTAATAATGATAAATATAAAATTTTCTTATAATCAAACCTCTTTATTTAAAAGTATTACTTCATTCCCCTGTATAAATTTATGCTTAAATAGCAAACTCCTCTTCTTTACTAATTAAAATAAAGAAATTCTTCTTGAATTCTGAAAATACAACCAAATTCTGTATGTAATACACAGGCATTTCAAAATAGAATATCTAATATGACTGTCACGTAGTATAATTCTTTCCAGACTTCTTGACATCTCTAGCATTGAGTTCTTTTGTTGGTTAATTATTTCATAAGTTTGTAAAGTATGCATAATACTGCATCAATTACCTAAGTATCTGTTTTAAATTACATAATTTTGGATTCAAAAGTCTTGTAAACTTTTATTACAGTTCTGATTGTGTTACTTGCCCAATAAAGAAAGAGTTTCTTTTTCACAAAATGATCCAATAATTCTTTCTTTCTTTCATGAATGATTACCTGTATCACCTGTAGTTCATTCATTTTTCTATATACTCTAATCATTTTTGTATTAACTCATATGATTAGAAATCTTGATATTCATACACATATTTATATAGTTGCCTTCTTGTAAAAGATTTTTAACTTTTTTCAGCTTTAATGTTACACCTTTGGCTTACACTAAGTGACTTTTTAAAAAAAATCTTTCTTCTATAGGGAACTTGACATTTCTGCCTTTCTTTTTTCCATTCAAGAAATATGTATTAAGCATCTATGAGGCATTAGGGCTATTCATTTATTATAGTATTACATATTTATAATATATGTTTATTACAAGGTAATTGTTAAGGAATGGGTTTTTCATTATTACAAAGTGTTTTCATAAATTTTTCCAATTAAGCCATGTTTCTCTAAGAAGTTGATCTATTTGTGGGTCATGATTAATATAAGCATAGAAATTGAATATATATTTCCTCTTTTGGGATACTAGGACGTTCATAACCCAGTTTACGGTCCAACTCTATCAACCATAAAACATCTTATAATTTGATATTTGTATACTCCCTCCTTTTAAATTATATCTTATTTTTATTTTATTCTTAATTATTTATATTTGTAATCGGTTAATTTTATGTATAATTATTAACCAAATCTCTTTTGTAATGAACATATATAAGTATATAAATATATATATATAGTTATATATATATAGTTACATACATATATGTGTATTTATATATAATATATACCTATGTTTGTGTGTGTGTGTGTGTGTGTATATATATATATATACACACGCACACATATTTGTAGGTGAATATATGTTTGTATGTACCTATCAATCTATAGAGAATAATTATTGTCAAAATAGTTGCTGCCCATTTTTATCTGATCACTCTACCAGGTAATTCCTGAAGATAATATTCTCAGCTATACTGATATCAGACTTGTCTATATGACTTGACCTGGCCAATAAAATGTGACATATGTGACATATGTCATTTTCACTTACATATTTATATATGTAAATATATTTCTATGTCTATAGCTGTCTGCCATTTATCTACGCATGGGTGAATTAATTTCTTTTTACTTACAAAGTACTTAAACATATTAGTATCTCTAAAGATTATCACATTTTTAGCACATTTTTGTCCATTCAGGAATAAATTTGTGTATTTATCCAAGGCTTAGATACACTGTCTGTACTTCAACAACAATTGCAGAAATCCATGGCACAATATACTGTAGATTATGACTAATATGGCCACTAGCCAGCTGGGACTTTTAAATTTAAATTAGCTAAAATTAAAATCTTATTTACTTATTTGAACTAGTCACATTTCAAGCATTTAATGACTACATGTGGCTCGTGTAATGGGGAACACAGATACAGAACATTTCTATCATCAGAGAAAGTTCTATTGAAAAACTTTATTATGGAATAAAAGAATTTTTTTTTACTTGAAGTACGGATATTTTTGATTTTCTACTTTTTTTCTGAAATAAGGTGTTTTTTAAAATTATATACAATACTAATTTATTATTACTTTTGCCACGTAAATCATAAATTGGCAGAAATGTTCTAATGAGAAAATATATGAATTAAAAAGTTGTATGTTCGTTTATCAGGAAAAAAATTCCAGATTAATTGTGGTAGCATTTTTTTACTTGGATATAAATAATTGGATGGCAAACTAGTTGCATTCAGGAGTTCAAAGTGACATTACTGCAGCCTCATAAAAGCTAAGCAATGAACCAGTCTGATGAAACTCACTTTTGGAATTAATTTGACCTGCATATTAAAATACAAGAAAGAAATAATTCCTCTAGGCTGTATTTCTTCAGCTAAGTACAGTAGCTGTCATATTCATAAGCAGCTAATAGTAAAAATAATAGATGATGCAGTTGAGTGACAGAGGAGTTAGAGGAAAAAAACAAAAGCTTCAGTTCAAAGTGCCAAAATGGTTTCTGAAATGTTTTTTACATGGATCATTTTCATCACTTTAGTTTTATTATCATCTTATCAAAAGCAGCCATTAGAAATAACAGGTATACAAACTATTGTTTCCATCTTTTATGCTGCTGCAAAAAAGTGAAATTGATTAGAAACGACATTAGGTTTAGTAAAATTGGCCCATGATTTTATAGCTGCATTTGTGGCCTTGATCTACAGATTAAGGAGATGTTTGTGTTCTACCGTTTTCACCCAACGGCAGCCTTGTATAATTATACTTGTAATATAATGCAAATGAATACTTACTTGCATACTAATTCTTTTACATGTAGATTTTTGGAAAATTAAATTAAACAGTGTTAAAATAAAATTCCTGTTTTGCTTTTTTTTTTGAGATGGAGTCTCACTCTGTGGCCCAGGCTGCAGTGCAGTGGGGCGATCTCAGCTGACTGCAATCTCTGCCTCCCCGGTTCAAGCAATTCTCCTTCTCAGTCTCCTGAGTAGCTGGAACAACCGGCATGCACCACTACGCTGGGCTAATTTTTGTATTTTTAGTAGACACAGGGTTTCACCATTTTGGCCTGGCTGGTCTTGAACTCCTGACCTCAAGTGATCTGCCCATTTCCCAAAGTGCTGGGATTACAAGCTCAACCAGAATTCCTAATGTTTTTAAAGACGGTGATTAGAAGTCTTTTTTAATAAAAACAAAAAGGTTACTTAATGATACACTTTGATTATATGGATACTTTTTTGTACTTGGATGGGTTGGATTGAATATTAATTGCTAAAGTATGGAGAATGAGAATGTTGCTATTTTCTGCTGTTACTTTAATTGTACAAAATGTTTATGCAATACAGAATTAAAACTTAGAGTAAGTTGATAGCAAAATAAAAAAAAATCTTTTAAAATATGATGACTTGATATGCTAGATAGTTACTTCAAGCCTTATATAGGATAATGAAAAAAACGTATATTTTGGATCAAAATGTGAAATGGTAAACATTTTATTGGAAGCTTCACAGTTCTTGTTCATTGAATTTTATGTTGTTTTCTCAGTAGAAATCCAAAGCTTCTTTAGACTGGGAAGCCAAGCTAACCAGTCCCTTACAACTTTTAATTGGAAAGTGTTTAAGTATTTTTTAAATTTAGGGATTCAGTGCCTAACATGGGCTATTTCCTCCAATTTTATCTTCCAAATCTAATTGGTGATAATGACACTAAAGCTAGATATAGTGCTAGAGCATGATATAATCTTGGAATATGTGTTCTATAGATTCTGGCAGTTTTCAAGAAAAGATGCCTTGCATACAGCAAACCAAGATTTTTATTTAAAGAATTTACTCAAATAATAAGCTGCCAAATAGTTTTTAAAGGAGGGTTTAAAAAATAAAAAGAATGAATATGATGAAGCTTTATGATAATTCTTGCCTGATTTCTTGAGAAAGTTCTCCAGTGAGTTGCAGTAATTTCTAGAAACGCAACCCTCCGTACATATTTCGTGTGAATATTACGGATATCCATAATTTATAGGCAGTTTACTAATTTTAACCATTGCCACCATTTACCCTTTGCTCATCTGTTTTTGACTCCACTGCTATCCCCAAAACTCTGTGCAGTGTGAATACCCATAATGCATTGCTGTCCCCCTTTTTCTTAATATAAACTCCCTTTTTTTATATACCTCTATCATGACTCTTAGGGTTATTTTCTCGTTAATTTAAGGCAATTCCCTAGCAATTATTATTAATTTGAAAGTAGGCACATGATCCAAGCTTGCCCTTTGAAACTGAATGGAGGAAATTATATTATTTCATTCGAGGAAGAAATGTGTTCCAGTGTATGTGAACAAAGAAGCATTTCGCTGAGGTGTTTCTGGTAGCAATCTTGTGACAATGAGAGTAATTGATCAAAACTGGCATGCCAAGAATGGTAGAGTGGTGAGAGTGGAATAATCTGGGTCTGTTGCAGCATCATCAAGCCACAGGAGCGTGAGTTTCGATTGTAAACACATTTTGCAATTTTATCATAAGGATTATGTACTAAATATGAGTTTGTTTGAAAATATTTTTTGTATTAAAGTTCAGCTACATTAAAGTAACTGTTGTAGAAGAGGCTGGAAACCTAGACACATGGTTGAGAATGCTTTGTAGAAAATGTCTCCAAAAGCCCTTTATCAAAATGTAGAAATACAACTCTTTTGTAAGTTGTAAGCACTTGTATATGTTTTGTAAAGCATTTTAAAAATGTGAAATAAATATTAAGCAACTTCTTTAAAATAACAATTTATTGACATACAATTGACATGAAAATATCTGCACATATTCAATGTATACAACTCAATGAGTTGGGGATAAGTATAAACTCATAAAACCATTACCACCATTAAGGCCATAGATATATATTTACCACTTCCCAAAGTTTCTTCTGGCCTCTATTATTTTCATCATCATAATCATTTATTGTTATTATTACTATAAGATCTATCCTCTTAGAAATTTTAAAGTATAAGAATACAGTGTTGTTAGCCATAGGACCTTCAGGAAATAACTTGCAAAATCCAACTTTGTACCCTTTGACTACCACATCTGCACTTCACCCTCCCATCAGCCCCTGGCAATCAGCATTCTATTATGGTCTACATTCTATTATACTCCAGAACATCTTTGTTAAGATGTTTTGTTAACAGCTTTGTCTTCCTTTTTCAAGATTGATTTAGCTATTCCGGATCATTTGTGCTTCCATATAAATTTTAGGGTTGCTTTTTTCTATTTCTGTGAAAAAAAAAATGCCATTGGAATTTTAAGGGTGATTGCATTGAATCTCTAGATTTCTTTGTGTAATATGGACATCTTAATAGTATTAATTCTTCAAATCCATGAATGTAGATATCTTTTAATTTATTTTTGCTTGCTTTCTTCAATTTCTTACAATAATGCTTTATAGATTTTAGTGTACTGATCTTTCGCATACTTGGTTAATTTTATTCTTAAGTATTTTATTATTTTTGATGCTATTGTAAGAGGTATTGTTTTATTAATTTCTATTTCAGATAGCTTATTGCTGGTGTATGGAAATGAGACTGTTGTATGTTGATTTTGTATCCTGCAAGTTTACTTAATGTATTTGCTAGTTCTAACTGTATTTTAGTGGAGTCTTTACAGTCCCTGTTTGTGATCTTTGAAGAAAAGGTTTCAGCTTTTTATCCTTGAGTATGATGTAGACTGTGGGCTTGTCATATGTGACCTGTATTATAGTGAAGTATGTTCCTTTTACACCTAAATGAGATTTTTTTTTTAAATCATGATGGGATGTCAGATTTTGGCAAATGCCTTTCTGAATCTATGGAGATGATTATGTAATTTTTATTCTTCATTCTGTTAATGTGGTAGATCACATTTATTGATTTGTATATGTCGAACCATCCTTGCATGCCAGGGGAAAATCTTGCTCATAGTGAATGATTTTTTAAATGTTATCAAATTCATTTTGCTAACGTTTTGTTGAGAATTTTTGCATTTATCTTCATCAGGTATATTGGTCTGTGGTTTTCTATTTTCATTGGGTCCTTGTCTGACTTTGGTAGCAGAGTAATACTGGTCTTGTAAAAGATGTCAGAACATATTTCTTCCTTTTTAATTTTTTAGAAGAGTTGGAGAAGAATTGATGTTAATTTTTCTTTAAATGTTTGGTGGAATTTACCAGTAAAACTATCAAGTCCTAGACTTTTCTTTGTTGAGAGGTTTTGATTACTAATTCAATCTTCTTACTCATAATTGGTTGGCTCAAATTTTCTATTTTCTTCATGATTGGGTGTTGGTAGTTTGTATGTTTCTAGGAAGGCAACCATACATTTCATGTTTCTAGCAATAAATCCCTTTCTTCTTGGTTTACCAATATGTTGTTGTATATTTGTTCATCATAGTCCGTTATGATCTTCTGTATTTCTGTAGTATCACTTGTAATGGTCTCTCTTTAACTTATATTCATTTTTATTTGACTCTTCTTTTTTCTTAGTTACTCTAGCTAAAGGTTTGCTAATTTTATTTTTCCAAAAAAACCAAACTCTTAGTTTCATTACTCTTTTCTACTTTTTTAGTCCCTATTTTATTTATTTCTGTTCTAACTCACTTCCTCCCCTCTGTTAACTTTGGGCTTATTTTATTCTTCTTTTCTAGTTCCTTGAGATGTAAATTTAGGTGGTATGCTCAAATCTTTCTCCTTTTTTAATGTAGGTATTTACTGTGATAACTTTTCCTTTTAGAATGGCTTTGGCAACATCCTATAAGTTTGGATATGTTGGTTTTCATTTTTGTTTGTCTCAAGACAAGCTTTAATATCTCTTTTGATTTCTGACCTACTGATTATTCAATAGTGGTCCATTTCATCTTCTTCTTTTTTCTAATTTCATGCCATTGTGATTAAAGAAGATACATGATATGATGTCAGTCTTCTTAAATGTATTAAGACTTGTTTTGTGGTCTGACATATGATCTATTTTGGAGAATAATACATGTGTGATTGTGAAAAATATATATTCTACTGCTGTTTGATGGAATGTTCTGAATATTACTGTTAGATCCATTTGGTCTATAGTTGTTCTAGTTCACTCTTCTCTTACCGATTTTCTGTCTGAATAACAAATCCATTATTAAAGTGTAGTATTGGAGTCTCCTATATTGGTATATTGCTGTCTATTTATCCCTTCAGTTCTGTTAGTGTTTGCTTTATATAGTTAGGTGCTCAGATGTTGGGTGCATATATATTTACAATTGTTATAATCTCTCAATAAATTTACACTTTTATTGTTATTGATGGTCTTCTTTGTTTCCTGTGATAATTTTTGACTTAAAGCCTATTTTGTCTCATATAAAGTATTGCCACCACTTCTACATTCTTTTGGTTACTGTTTGCATGGAGTATCTTTCTTTGATTACTTCACTTTGTTCTTAAAGCTGAAGTGAGTTCTTCTGTTCCTTTTATCTGTCATTCCTTGTGATTTGGTTATTTTTATAGTGATATGCTTTGATTCCTTTCTCTATTTTTTTTATATCTGCCAAAGGTTTTTATTTGTTATTGCTATGAGACTTACATAAAAGATCTTGTAGTTATAGCAGTCTATTTTAAGTTGGTAACAATGAACTTTGATCGCAAAGGATAACTCTACACTTTTACTTCTTACTTGACACACATTTTGTTACTGATACCGCTATTTACAACTCTCGTTCTGTTTCTATTGACAATTTATTATAGCTATAGTTACTTTTAATACATTTGTTTTTTTAACTTTTATATGAGTTAAAAGTTATTTATGTACTTCCACTGTAACATGAGTATTTTAGATTTGACTATACCTTTATCTTTACCAGTGAGTTTCATACTGTCATGTTTTCATGTTGTTAATTAGTATTCTTTCATTTCACCTCAAATACTTCCCCTTAGTATGTCTTGTAGGGTCTAGAGATGATAAGATCTCTCAACTTTTGTTCGTCTGGGAAAGTATTTCTCTTTTTTCCTGAAGGCCAGCTTTGTCTGGTGAAATATTCTAGGCTGACAATTTTTTCAGCACTTTGAATATATAATCTTATTCTCCTGGCCTGTAGAGTTTCAGCTAAGAAATCCACTGATAGTCTTATGAATATTCTTTTATATGTCATAGGGATTTTCTCTTGTTTAAGCAGCTTCTTTATTCTACTTTAACATTCTCATAAGCTTTAATTATTACCTTAAAATTGCATCAGCAATTATAAAGTCAACATTAGAACAAGCAGATTTTTCCTGTCTCAAATCAGATAAAAAGATCTAGTTTTTGTTTTGTGCCACTGTTATGGAAATCCAAATACATACCTTTACTAAAAGAATAGCTCTTGTATTTATAATGCATTGACTTCCTGGTTTCAAATTTACGATCAGGCATGAATTAAACTGTGCCTATAATTAGTAAGTTTGTTTGTGTTTCCTTTTTCAAATTGATCATACAAAATATTATGAGGTATGTATAGAAATAAATAAAATCAGTGCTTGTAATGTCTACCTGAGAAGACTTTACTTATAGACCAAGACCAAGGAGGGGGGGATGGGAAGCATGCCTGGCTAAATAAAATGAAATACAAACCATATCATTTTCTTGTTTTATTCCCACTCAATATAATATATGTTTTCTCAGCTAAAGATGACCATTAGAGCAGGAATATCAGTAATTTTTTTCACTTCTGTAAGGACAGCCTCCTCAATACAACCTAAGCCTAATAAAGTTAGTTGATTGAGACCTAGACATGATAATCCTCCATAATAACAAAGATTATAATGAAGCCATTAACATTTCATGTTTTAAAGTATTTCTGATAAACATTTCTAGGTGATCTAGGATGCAGTGTCCCCATTCCATACAGAAATGAGCAGTGGTTAGGAATGACCTTTTATTAATGCCTGAGAAAAGATTAAGCAAAGTGCCTATTAATACCTTGTTCTACTCAAAACTCCAAATCTACTCTGATATTCTGTAAAACATGGTGTTATTGTCGTCAGTGGAGCCAGCAGTAATTCTGAATGACGTATTTTGCTCTAATAAACTTTCAGTTCAGCTATATGTCCAGGGGATAAGGCCTATTTTATGGCTTAAACTTCATCTTCAATCTAGTAAGTTCCAGAAACACTTAACCCTATGGCCTATTAATGCTTTGTTAGGGTCTTATAAAATAAGATTATTTAATTGGAGTCTCACCACGTTTCACAAATTCTCTAAAGTCACTTGGCCTGTCATAGCATCTATTTCAGACTTACCTGTAAGTTTACTGCTACATTAGGGATGCCACGTCCTGTGAAGGCGTACAGCACACACAGCAAAAATTGTAAGGGAGAAATGAAAATATGATAGAACATTTTAAAAAATAAATATGACCCATTCTTTTCTGCTCCAAATTTTCTTTCAAAATAAGCTGCTGATGTATAATACTTTATATCTGGTTTCATGAAGACTTTCCTTCCCCATGAACTCGACATAGAAAGCATCAATTCTGGAGTTTTAATAAATATTGAGCCCAGTTTCTTTGCTTACAGTTTATAATCACCACATATCTTTATGCTGTTGTCAGATTTGGAAAATGCATACAAAAGAAGTTATACTCTGAAGGGTATAGCCATAGCAATAAGGGGCTTTTTCAGATAAAAGAAAAATAGTTTTCACCATACAGAGAACTCTAGATTCAAAAGGCATAATATCCTCAGGGCTGGATCAAGTTTTACTGTAAGATTTTTGCCAAAGATAATATTCTGGCATACAGAATTGTTATAGAGGCCATACCTGAAGAACTGTGGAATGTTAAACTGAATGAGACCTTGAAGTTCATCTTACTCCACTCCCTCATTTATAGATATACCATTAGTTCCTGACACACTGTCTAATCTAATATCAATAAAATTTCAGAACAGAACTGAGATGGGTGTTTAAATCTCCTGGCTTTTAATCCAGGTCTGCTTTCAGTATTAAATAATTTCAGGTATGAATATCAAATTTTAACTTAATAAAGCATCTAAATAACATGCGTACTTATATTATTATAGGTATACCTGGAAATTGAGTTTCTGAGAGTTTGTGACTTTCTCAGGGTTTTGTAGTAGGGGTAACAAAACTGAGATTAAAAGCTGTAAAGCCTTGTTTTTTGATTCCCGTTTTGCTGCAGTATCCATGGCACCTCCATTTGGCTATCAGATCTTGAGTATGTGTGTTGGTAAAGCAGGGCTTCTGTTATGGTTTGACTGTCTCCTCCAGCATTCATGTACTGGAAATTTCTTCTTTGGTGTGATGGTATTAAGAGGTGGAGCCTTTAAGAGGTGATTAGGTCATTAAGAGGAATTGATGCTGCTCATGCAGGACTGGGTTAATTTTCACAAGAGTGAGTTCGTTCTTGCTCTCATGGGACTGGATTATTTACTGTGAAAGTGGGTTGTTATAAAGTGAGACTACCCCGAGTGTTTTGCCCCTTTTCACATGTGCCCACTTCCCCCTTTCCACTTCTTCTCCATGTTTTGCCACAGCATGAAGCCATCACCAGAAGCTGATCAGATGCAGCCACTCATTCTTAGACTTCCCAGACTCCAGAACCATGAGCCAGAATAAAACTCTTCCCTTTATGAATTATCCAGTTTCAGGTACTGTTATAGCAACAGAAAATGGCTTTCTTCAAGTGAATAAACCCAAATGGATGCAATCCACCCAATAAAGGCAAGCTATTATCCTAACACTACTGGATTGTGCCAGCCATTAGCTCCACTTTAGCATCATTGCTAATTGCAGAAAACAAAGTGGAAAAATTGAGTGTCTTCTTGTATGTGCTATTTTCATAACATGTAACATTTTGGAATCCATTTTCATTTTCAATTGTTACGGTTTCCTTGGAAGTTTATTCTTTTTATTCCTTTCTTCATTTACAGTTAACTTGCTTTTGGAGCAAAAGTGTATGTCTGTGTTGAGAGGGTGTTTCAGAAAAAAAAGTATCTATAAGAGAATATATAGATATAAGATAATATATAGATATTCTCAATATATAGATATCTATAATTATAGATAGCTATAATATGCAGATATGATAGCTATAGATATATATAGATATATAATAAATCTATATAGATATACTATATAGATTTCTCCTGTTTAAGCAGCTTCTTTATTCTACTTTAACTTTCTCATAAACTTTATTCACTTAAAACTGCATCAGCAATTATATAGTCAATGTTAGAACAAGCAGATTTTTCCTGTCTGAAATCAGATAAAAAGATCTAGTTTGACTATATTTTGTGCCACTGTTATGGAAATCCAAATATATACCTTTACTAAAAGAATAGCTCTTGTATTTATAATGCGTTGACTTCTTGGTTTCAAATTTCAATAGACATACTATATAGATTTATTATATATATATTTTATTATATATTATACTCTATATAGTATAGTATATAGATATCTATATCTATATATAATTGTATCTATATTATATAATAAAATATATAATAAACCTATAACATATCTATATTTAACATATATAATCAATGTATTGGTCATTTATTGTTTCTAATTTAATTTTTAGTATAAAAAAACAATATTTTAATATACAGTGTACCCTTGTTAAATCTTTTAGCACATCTTTATTTCTTGAAATAAATAACTAGATCACATTACCAAATTTGTGATTGAATAATCTTAACTCAGTTAAATTCAATTTTGAAAGTAATTTTAATCAAATATTTCTTGGGCACTTATTTTGTGCAAAGCACTGTGCTAGGTGCTGTAGGAATATAATGAAGAGCAGTGTCTGTGTGGCAGATTGCTGCTAGTTTCCTAATTATTCTTTGCTTCCTCCTTAGTAGTATAGAATCCCTGATTTTTAGGGATGGCTTCTAGCATAAATACTGTCTTTCACAGCATCCGTTTCAGGCTACCCTGGACAGCCTACCTCTACTGTATTTTTCTGTGAAAAAGAAATAGAATATCTTCATTAAGCCATTAATATTTTGGGTTTTCCATCAAACCTAATTATATTTAATAGATAATTATTCCTTGGAAGTAGAACAAGTCAAAAAAACACTTGGAAAGACATGGAGAAATAGATGGGTATAAATTGAGTTTGAAACAAATAGTTTCAATGTTCTAAACATGGGTATTAATATCAAACATTTTATGCCTCTAAAGCTTATTCTAATAGTATGAATAATCTTTGAGAATTCTACTCATATTTATAAATCAAAGAGAATAGGTTTAAACATTGAGTTAAAAACTTTTCGCTTTAAGTAAACATAACGTGTTAAATTCTTCAAAGCAAGAGAATTCACAGATATGATTCTCACCTTAATAGAAACCAATTAGGTCTTTTGTGAGTGCACATATTCTGTGGAGTAACCAGATTTTTGCACATGTATAGCAATTAGCTAATTATCTATGTTCCACAACTATAGAACTAAAACAAAAACAAAAATAAAGACTAACAATAGAAGATCGAACCGGTGTGGATGCTATTTAACTTGTCTTTCTGGCAGGAAACAACCTGTAGTCTCACTAATTTTTTTCCATTGTACCAAAGAGAACATAGTTGAATATGTTGAAATAGAACTGGACTCCAAATTCACCCTCAAGGCATAATACTAATATATTATGTTGATATCAACAGGCCAGTACTTGTAGTTTGATACCATAGTAAAGATACGTTGTACAACCATACCCATACTGTTATTTGCTGTTTCCATGTAAAATTATAGCATAAAATATTTATAAACATCATATGTCATCTTTTTTGATGGCTTTAAATATTTACCTTATAGATTCACCACAGTTTCCCTAGTTATTCGGCATTATTTGGGTATTTTGATTGTCAATTGAATGTTTCTAATTTTTCTCTATAAAGCATTTTAGATTTAAGATTAATTACTTAGGCATATTTTCCACAAGTAGAATTATTATTGGTCAAGCGTTCAGTCATATTTAAACTCCTTGAAACACATTTTCAAAATGCTTTCCATAAGGACTGGGGAATAATTTAAGCTCCTCAAAGTGAGATTTGGATCAGCTTGGCTGATTGTTTTTTGGCATTAAAGAGAGTATTGTTTAAATATCTCTAAGCTCACGAGACATGTTGACATAAGTTCCATTGTTTCACTTCTTCTTTCTTTTGGCAGCTTTTTTGAGATATATTTGATATACAATAAAACTGTACATATTTAATGTATACAATTTGATGAGTCTAGACATACGTAAGTAAACACCCATGATGTTAAACCTCAATCAAGGTGATAAACATATTCTTCACGTCCAAAAGTCTCCTTGCATCTTTTTGCGTGTACATGTGTATGTGTGTGTTAAGAACACTTAACCTGAGATCTACCCTTCTAAACCTGTAAGTGCACAGTATTGTATTGTGAACCATAGCCACTATGTTGTACAGCATATGTCTAGAACTTACCCACCTTGTATCACTGTAACTTTATATCCATTGAACAAGAACACCTCATGTCTTCTCTTATCTCCTGGCAATCACTATTCTTTTTCCTGTTTTCACAAGCTTGACTGTTTTAGATACCTCATGCAAGTGGAATCATGCAGTATTTGTCCTTCTGTGACTGACATTTCATTAAGCATGATGCCTTCCCGGTCCATCCATGTAGTCACAAGTGATAGGATTTACTTCTTTTTAAAGGCTGAATAATATTTTATTATATAAATATATCGTTTTCTTTATTCATATGTCGATGGATATATGGATTGTTTCCCTATCTGGCTACTGTGAATAATGCTGCAATGAACATGAAAGTGCAGATGTCACTGTTAGTTTTACGCTCATTCTGTTCAATTGTACATTTCTTGGAGGTGATGTAGTATGAAGAGCCTGGTGGTAACATAAGGATATTATGAGAGGCTGAGGATTTGACAGAGACAAAACGATCAAGAAGAGACTATAAAAGACCTATGTTGTTTTCACCAAAAATTTCTGAAGAATAAGCCCCTCTTTAACATCCTGAACAAAGTGACCAGACTCTGGTAAACCCCATAAAGACACTTGAAGCTTCTGCAGTTTATTGGAGAGTAATTTCCTGGTACAGTCAATAAACGGTCCGTTTTAGGGTCAACACTGATCCTTGTACCTGATATCAGATGTTGAAATGTTGATCAGTTTCAATATTTCATCAAAGTCTTATTTCCAGTTTTCAGTTTTTTGGCTTTACTATCTACTTTTTTTCTGGACCAAAAACATTTTAAAGGATAACATACTTTATTGTTGGAAAGAAATCTAGTGAGTCACTCTTTAACCTAAGGAAATACGTGTGGTCATAATATAGAAATGACTAGAAAAATATAGAAAAACAGGTTTGCTTTTTACCATTTATATATTGTATTCAACAGAAATGATTCTAAATAAAGGATTTGCATTTATGATGCATTGTGTACCTGAGGAATGTGGGATAAGACTTATAAAAGGATTTGTTTTAATCATCCTTTTCATCTTCACATATGTGAAGCAGCCTGGGGCACAATAAGATGTCTGTAGTTTTGTTCGAATTCAGCATCTGCCCACAAAGCTAATACCATGGCAACTAAAAAACACTTGTACATGTTTCTTAAGAGACCCCATCCTAAGAAACCCTTTATACTCCCATTACGTTTAAGGACTGAATGGAGCATCCTCTGAATCTCACCATACTGTCTTACTCTTTTTCCAGAGATCTCATTCTCTTAACTCCCCTTAAACACCAATCATATTTCTAAATAAACTTTTTCCCTTCATTTCATTCACACCTACAAATTCCTAAATGTCAAGCAGACTTTTTCATTTAACTTGGCTTTGGGTGGGAGAAAAATTAAGGGTGATGGCATTTTCCTAGGCTTAGGCTTCATATCGGGCATGTTTTATGCCCAGAAGAGTAGCAGTCAAGGGATAAAATTAAGGGGCTCTAATGCCAAATGATCACTGGATCTGAGATATCATTATTTTAACCTGGAGAAGACAGTCACCTAGTGGTGTTTTTGCCATTTAGTATTCTTTGGACCAATTACTTATTAGCTTGTTTACCTTCTTCAGGAGAATAGCCCATTTTCTCTCTCACCGTTCTTTAATGAATCAACTTTTACGTGCTATATGCTATTTCTAAAATAATTTGATCTTCTATATGTTGGTCTTTTTAATAAATGATTTTTGCAAAATCCAAGAAGAAATATTCTTCATATTCTTTTTTATTCATGGTAAAAATATACATAATATAAATTTTTACCATTTTAACAATTTTTAGGTGTATACTTTCAGTGTATTAAGGACATTCACATTGTTGTGTAACCATCACCATCATCTCCATCTCCAGAACTTTTTTTATCTTCCCAAACTAAAATCTGTACCCCTTAAATAATAACTTTTTATTTCCTCCCCATCCCCCAGCCCCTGACAACCACCATTCTACTTTCAATGTCTATAAATTTGACTGCTCTAGATATCTCATGTAAATGATACCATAACAATCTTTGCCCTTTTGTGTCTGGTGTATTTCACTTACTCTACTGTCTTTAGGGTTCATTCGTATTGTAGCACGTGTCAGAATACCTTCCTTTTTGAGTCTGAATAATATTCCATTGTATGTCTACAAAATATTTTGTTGATCCATTCATCCATGGATGGTCACTTGGGTTGTTTCCACATTTTAACTGTTGTGAATAATGCTACTGTGAGCATTGGTTACAACTATCTGTTAAGAGTCTCTGTTTTAAGTTTTTTATTTTTAATATATAGCCAGAAGCAGAATGGCTGGATCATTTGGTGATTTTATATGTGTATGTGTGTGTGTGTGTGTGTGTGTGTGTGTGTGTGTGTGTGTGTGTGTATACACACACACACATAGTCTTTTTTTGAGGCTGGAGTGTAGTGGCATGATCTCAGTTCATTGCAACCTCTGCCTTCTGGCTTCAGGTGATCCTGCCTCAGCCACCCAAGTAGCTGGGACTACAGGCACGTACCACCACGCCCAGCTAATTTTTTTTTTTTGGCATTATTTGATAGAGACAGGGTTTCGCCATGTTTGCCAGGCTGGTTTCAAACTCCTGACATCAGGTGATCCGCCTACCTTGGCCTTCCAAATTGCTGGGATTACAGGGGTGAGCCACGGTGCTCAGCCTGGTGATTCTATGTTTAATTTCTTGACAGACCTTCATGCTGTTTTCCACAATGGCTCATATCCTCCTTGCCCACTCTCCCTGTACTTCATGTGATCCTCATCACCATCCCGCTTAGAATATGTTTAAATTGTCTTCACTTCTTCTGCAGCAACATCTTTGATCATTTTTCACTACTGCCGGTTGCTTGGGACCAACTGTCACCGAATGGGTTTTAATGGTTCGTTCTCGTATATCTAGTCTGAGCAGCCTCTTGTTACTTTGGCCCATTATTTTGGCCAGCCAGAAGCTGATAGTCCTATATTGCAGATTAAGAAATTAATTTGATCTCTGTTATGAGAATGAACTGGTACAGTAAAGGGTTAACTGAAAGGAAATGTAATCACAAATGACTTCCACAGGTTACTTAGAGAACTCAAGAAATCAACATTTCTAAATACCTAGTCAAAGACTTTCTGCTGTAACTAGATTTTTGAGCGCTTCAAACCTTAATAATTCATTCTGAAGCTGTCATATATCCTTAGTTGGTTTATTCTCCTCCTTCACTTTATTTTTGTGTCTTTATTTTGTTGTGGAGTGCGTTACATAATATGTCTAGATAATTTTTCCTCCTTCTATGATTCTCAGTCTATAATATTGCAAATAAAATTTGGTAAGCAACACCAAACAATGCTGTTTTATCAGCTATTTTCAAGATCAGAAGAGACATCAAGGAAAATGAAAATAATTTAATTTTAAATGATGTACACACCATTATTTGACTCTTAAAAAGGTATTAAAAATATACCAGAAAACTTAACAGCAAGTTTAAAGGAAATGGTAAGCTTCCTCATAGGTTTATAACTTGTGTGTTGTGAACTGCTAGCTTTTGCGGCTTCTGTGCCTATAAACCACATGCTTGTTGAGAAATAGTAAAGTTGGATACTATGTTTGCAGATTTAAAACAGAATTTCCTACAGAGCTACAGTATTTGTAGGGTTTTATTGGGTTCTAATAAATGTTACTATAAAATTTAAGTAGTTTGCAGGTGTGGGAAGCAAATGGGCAAACGTCTCTCTGTATACGATGGAGGGTAAGAGAGAAGTGGAAATATTTTCAAACATCATTACAAAAGCAAAATTTTTAAAAAGCCTTTTGAATTTTAGAGCACTTGCTGGCAATATGAAATATATATATATATATCACAAAATCTCCCCTAAATTCTTATTTCTTTTTACTTAAGAAAAAAAAAAGATAGTAGTAAATGGTTTATAGTTTATATAGTGGAGTCCTAGTAACTCATAAATGCTCTCTGGAGGTATAATGCTATGTTCATTACAAATGCTTCAATATATAAATTCTCTTCTTCTCCACAGCAATTTGTAAGCACATACTAGCTTTATTTTCAGATAGCTAAAGAAAAAATGGCCTAGTTATTTATGTTCTCATGTCTTCCAAAGCAGGTCAGCAAAACAAGCCTGGACTTATATATAGTCACCATTTTTGATGACATTGGGAAGTTTCAGGCTAGTTAGGGACCACTTTCAGGAGAAGCAGTTGGATTGACTGTGCAGTTGAGTTTGATCAAAACACATTTGTTGCATTTTTAAAATAATCACTGCGATATAACTATGAACAGTCTGAACTTTACTTCTAATAAAGATTTTTTTAAGCAACATTCACATCCACTAGATGCTATCTACCAGATGTCTCAAACTAGTAACTTTAAACATAGAATTAGTCACAAATATGATCCTTACTTTTTTTTTTCTTCATTTTCTGTCTTGAGCCCTGCTTCATGGGCTCTGAAGACATTTGAGTTTCCAGCATTTAATTTCACAGGGATTTTAAATGATTTTAAATGTCCTTTGTTCCCACCTGCCCAGAAAAGACCTACAAAGCAGAAAAAAAAATCAATTAGGTTCCTGTTGTCACTGCTCTAATTAATTTCCAACTTCTTTCCCTAGAGGAATCAGGGGAGAATTATTTCTACCTCAAGGTCCAGGGCTCTCTTCTCCAATGGCTCTTTTCCAACCCTGTCCTTATACTTCCATTGGTACTGTTGGAGATGATTCTGGAGAAAATTGACAGGAGCACTGGCCAATCAGAGCCCGTGTTATTGAGAATGAATGCATGTCTGCTCTGCAACAGTGCACACCAGTGAATGTCAGCCCTGCAGTTAATGGTATTAAGAACCACTCTGTGTTTTTGGCTATTCATATAGTGGAACCTTAGAGTGAAAGAATATCAGAAAAATAGGAGATTGCTGATTCATACAAAATCTCTTTTAATTGACGTGTTTGTCATGATTTGTTAGGGTAACAGCATTAAATAGGTAGCCTAGGCCATCTCTGTTTTACATAATCACGTCCTCCTTCCAACTGGCTGGTTCTTCCTTTATTCTGAGCTTTTGAAAGCAGCTAGAAATAATTTCTTAATTTTTTTCCCATGATTTGTTCACTCTTGCTCTCTGTCTGTCTCTCTCAACTCATTTTCTCCTTGGAATTGAAATTCATTTTTTATCTTGGGCTTCTTATTCACCTTCTGACCTAGTTCCCAAATGCTTCTCTTTTGACCCTTCTTGAATATTCTCTTATATGGCAAAACATATGATTAAGTATCTTGAGAAGTGGTGTTTGCCATGGAATGGTGGGTGGACTCTAAATGTCATCACTATATTATTAGAGAGGCTGAGAGAGTTAAGACACACACAAGTACAGAAAAGTCAATGTGAAAATGAAGACAGGGGTTAGAATGGTGCAGCCATGAGCAAAGGAATACCAAACTTAATGACCTCCAGATCTTTTAGAGAATACAGATTTTTTCATTAAGCCACCCTCTTTGTGGTAATTGGCTATAACAGCCCTAGGAAACTAATATAATACACCTTCTAAGAAATTAGCTTGAAATTATCAGCTATGAACATAGCTGTTCATATAAATATGAATATTTATATATATTCTAGGCATTTTGAAATTCTATAGAAATGGCCCAGACAGAAAACCTCTCGTGTGTTACTTAATTGATTAATCAATTCACCACATATGTGTCAAGGGCTCAATGAAAATTTCTAAGGTGAACAAGTAGAAGGACTCCCAAGAGCATACCATCTAGCAGGACAGACTTGAAAATAAGCAAAATTAGGGCTTACTCAGGGAATTACAAAGCAAAGCATAGAAGAAGAGGTGTGAAATGGGGTTGCAGAATAATCTGCAAGGTCATAGGTAGTAGTCTGAAATTTACAGTGTGGGCAATAGCATTGAAGTTCTAGAGGAGTTAGAGAAGTTAAATTGACAACTCTAATTGTATATGAGAAACCCTATAAGTCTTTGCTATTGAAATTAGATAAAACCTTCTCAGTTTCAACTGCCGTAAACCACACTAAGTCCTTTCCATCTTGCTTTGTTTACCTAAATGATTTGGCCCCAAATTCTCCAGCCATAGAAGATTTTCCTTTTCTATGCATGATTGTATCCATATATGCTATATTATTTGGCAATTGGATTACAGTCTTTGTGGATCACAGTGAATTTAGTTCTGGGTAATGAGTATTTTTTACTTAAATTTATACTGAATTCTTGCTTTATATTATGCATATTAAAATGGCTTATATTCTCTAGAATTGCAGCATACTGTACTACTGAGTGGGAGTGAAGGGAGAGAATCAGAACCTATGCCAGGGTAGGATTTACTCATAACTTTGTTCAATAGCTCTGTTTCTATTAGATGTAAGTAGAACAAAACCAAGGTGAGAAGGATAGAGGCCTATCTCAGATGTAGCTCCCTGAGTCGTCATCATGCCCTACCCTTGAAGTCTCTTTCCCCAAAGCCCCACCCTTTTTCCTGCACAAACACCTTGTATGAAGTTTAAACAGTATCTAAGATTGTGTGAATTCCTGTCCTGAAAAAGCCATCCACTAATACTGATCCATGTCAGGGTATGAACTTGTCAGAGGTACAAATTAAAAATAAGTAAATTTAAAAAACACATTAAGGTTCTCTCTAGCAGTAAAGAGAGTTGATTCTCAGTTGTTTATGACTCCTGAATGCAAATGTCACCGATCATTGTGATAAGCCTTTTATTCTTAAATTGGTTTATAATATATTTGTGCCCATGTGGTTAGTGAGTAAAAGCCTCATATCTAACACATTAGTCAAGATCTCAGGGAAATATGTATTAAAAAAGGTAAAATTAAATGTATTTACATAGCTCTTTGCCAAGAAAATGAAAATGTTTTAAGTAAATATTCCAGGAGCTAAGATTAGATGAGAATACTTGAGATATGGTTGGCATTTGAATACTAACTTGGCTCTGCTTTAAGAAACACAATACTCTGAAACATTCACTAGCGCATTTACCAGCCTCTTGGAATTCTGAACATCAAGAAAAGGTGCCAACTGTGATCTTGAGAGGCTCAACTTAAGCCTAGAGTTTATGTAAATAGCCTTTGTCCTGAAGATATATATACGACTTGAAAAAATAAAAACCTCTGCCCATGGAAGTCTCTTTTCAAATGGGAGACATTTTATCCTGGAGCCATGGAGTCCTGGCAGATTTCCCATATTCAAACTGAATGCATAGATGCTTCCTCGGCAAGGAATAGCTACACTCTGGAAGGTAGTTGCCAAGAGTCAGGGAAGACTGCCATCTGGTGGGAATGTAAAATCACTACCAAAACACAAGTCACAACCTCCTAGTTGCTATATGAAGTATTTGTTTACAGAGCCTAACTTTAAAGGCAAGAGTGAAATGAAAATTTAAACCAAACGCTATAGGCATCAAAGGAGAAACATTTTAACTAATATCTAATAGTTATTATTGTTTTCGAAGTTTTATCTTATTATTTTGTTGTTTCACCTTTTCTATGACATGTCAAGGAGATTTGTTTTTTGGATCATTTGATTTTTCTTATGTCATAGTTTTCAAAACTGGGATAATCCTTCTTGTTACAAAAAGGACAACCTGATTCATAACTCAGACTACATTAGGAGATAGAAGTATAGAGAGAAATTAATTAAATGGCAAATGAAGGTAATCTAAACATAGGTCTGAAAATGGTGAGTCTTTAGCCTAGACTAATTTGATTTGCATTTGAGGATATTGTTTAATCCTTTTGTACTCGACCAGATTTATAGTTCCTCTGTCAACTGGATGTCACCTTGGCAAATGATAATGTTAGATCACATACTCACATATAAATTTTAATGTATTTAAAGTGCCTATGTGATCCAGGGGTTAGATCTGAGTGTTAGAGAACCATATCAATAAGTACTCAGCTCTTAAATATCCCCTATTATCATTTTTATTTGCTAATTTACTAAATTTCACGCCTATCAAAGTGAATGTGGGAGTGGGTTGAAACATTTTCTGCAGAATTTCAGGTGGTATATATGTGTTTGTGTTTGTGTGTATATGAGAGACAACTATACTTCATATTCAGTAGTCTCAGTGTAAATTTGCCTCTCCACTGAATTTATAAATTATATGTAATAAAAACAATTTTCTCTAAATACACAGTTTTAAACATGCATCGCTAAAACCCCAAAAGAGAAATAAAATGTCTAATTGTTTTGTTCTTTACCAAGTGAGAATTTCAGATATAGGTAAAAAAGACAACTAGGCCAAACACCCTTCTCTCTTTCACTGCCTATAATTAACCAAGCACAAAATCCATGATGGATGGTAAGCTTGGCCACACTGAAACATGTGGTCAGTGTTAGTGCCTACCAGCAAATCCTTACAGGTTCATATAACTGGATTTACTTATGATGATTCGCTTAACAAAAATAATTTATGTAGTTTGATGAATGCTTTTAAGATTTGGAGCTGAAAATCCTCAAAAAGAGCATATACTAGCTGATTTCCCTGATGTTCTTTGGAAGAATCATTGATCATCATTAAATAATTAAATATACCTGTTCCAACATCTTGTAGCAGGTGGCACAGAGTTGACCGTGTGTGAAACAACTTCATCACCCACTAATGTTGACCTCACAAATTCAGAAAAACTGCCCTGGAAACTGTCATTCCAGGGCTTTCTGAAGTTGGCAACATGGCAGATTGTTCCTGGTCTGCAGTACCAGACCTTCCTGATCACAGTGTCAGCTGATTCTGAAGTTGTTCTTCCAGGTGTCTCTCATGATCCACAATGCTGACTTTGAAAACACCATGTATCCTCCCTCTACTTAAAGCCTAAAAATCCCAAGCATATCACCCAAATATGCAATCAGTATTTTTTAAAAAGTCACATGTGTCCAAATTGTCTGTTAACTATGGATTATCTTTTCACTGAAGGCCATTGCTCCCTTCAGATATAGCATGAAGTTCAAGAAAGCTGAGGTTGCTACAAAGGATACAGACTAATGCTTTCTCTCAAAACACACACACACACACACACACCCCTATTTGTAACAGATTTAGTCTTTAGTTATCAAGACGTTTCTGAGAGCAAGTTACAAAGGTTAAAGGCCCGGGATTCGTTTGCTTAGTCTTGTTGTTAGATTGCAACCTTAGCCCCTGTCTAGTTCTTGCAGTCATGTCTAAACTATAGCTTCTGTTTTAGCTTCTGGAGTAGTACAGAATCAAGTCTCTAAATTTCTCATCTGCTGAGACTGCAGATCTAACAGTATCATCCTAATGTCGTAATGATCTTCAGTTTTGACTTTAGAAGTAAGAGATTAGTTAAGAAACAATGTCATAATTCCTAAACTCCAGTATATTTTTATGTGTCCTCACATCATACACAAGCCAAATATTGTCTTGATTTCAGGCCTTAGACCAAACTGTTTTTAACGTTTTCTTACAAAGATTTCAAGCATACACAAAAAGTAAGAGAATAGTGTAATGAAGCTCCAGGTACCTATTACTTGACTTCATCAGCCGTTAACTCAAGACCAATTTTGCTTCATCTGTATTCCTCATTCTTAGCCCCCACTGGCTCTTTTAGAGGAAACAAAACAAAACAGATACCATTTCACATAATTTAATCAGCAAATTATTCAATACATAACTCTAAAATGTAGGGATTCTTAAAAACAATATAGTGCCACACCTGAACACTTGTCAAGATTCAAATTTGTATAGTTGTCTCATGTTTTCTTACAGTGCAAATCAGGATCTACATAAGGTGCATGAGTTGCAATTGATTGCTATCTTTTAAAACCTTCTTTAATCTATAGGATTCCTCCTATTTTTTGCCAATTTGTTGGAGAAACTGGATTTGTTTTATAGGGTTTGCCACAGTATGAATGTTGCAGATTGTATTGCTAGGGTTGCAAGTGAACAGGAGTAGAAATGATTTTCATTTTGCCAGTTACACAGAGCCACTCATGCAGAAACTGGAATTAACTGGTGATATTTTAGTGCCATTTGTTGTTTTCCAAACATCTTCTGTTACTAGATTCCTTACACTTCACAGGATTTTCTTATATATCAGTTTCTTTTTTGTTTACTACACGTCATATATACTAGATATAGTCTTTTCTAGACATCGTATATTCTAGAAGTGTTTTGTCTGTGAGTGGGCTTCCTCCCAAAACGTTCTTGTGTCTTATTTTCGTGAGAATTGACAGTTAAATCTTGAGGCTTGATAGATTCAGATTTGATATTTTAGGAATAGAGAGTGTGATGTTGATGTATTTTCATCAGGAATTACATAACGTCTGGTTGTTTCTTTCTTGTAAAGCTGGTAGCTGTTTATAATCATTGTTAACTCAAAGTTAATGGGCAGTTGTGGCTACTGGATCTTGTTTTTAGTTTCCAGAGATTGAGTGTCTCTGAGGCTGGAACCCCCATCTAAGGGTGCACAGGGGTACCCTTGATGTCAGGGAATTATTAGACTACAGATTCAATTAACCTGGTTAAGTTCTTTGAACACTGTATTTGCTAGTTTAAACAAAATCAAATGTCACAAGATGGAGAGCAATTTTTAGAATTACTGAAAATCTGCGAATTAAAGATTATACTACTAGAGACAACATTGAGAAAGTGAAACCCAAGCTACAAAGCAGGGGAGTCTGTTTGCAAAATAGATAAGGGATACCAAAAAGAATTTGTATTCAGAATATATAAAGAAATGGTATCAGTCAATATAAAAATACAAATAGCACAATAGACGAAGTGGGCAAAACACTCAAACAGTTACTTCACAACTTAGATATTTTACGATAAGTACTTCCAATGAGCACTGTAACGTTGAAAAGTTATTTAATCTCATCTGTCATCTGGGATATGCAAATTAAACCAATGAGGTGATAACACGAACGCCACTGAATCCACTAGCACGGTTAAATAGATTGAGAGTACCAAGTCTTAGCAAGAATATGGAGAAACTGCTACTTCACGTACCGCTAGAGAGAGTGTATTACTCTGGGAAACTGTTTGCAAGCTCTACTAAAGCTGTCATGTGACCCAGCACTTACATACCTACAGCAACATATTCATATGTCCACCCAATAGAAATGTGTTACATGTGCACAAAAACACATGAATAGGAATATTCACAACAGCATTATTTGTAACTGCTAAAAATTGGAAATTACTCAAATATTCTTCAGTAGTAGAGTAAGTAATATCCATACAGTGGAATGATGCTATGGATATAAAGGAGGAAGCCAGACAAAAGATTATATTATATGATTCAAAGCATATAAAGTTTACAAACAGGGGAGAAAACTAGACTATGAGACTAGGTGTCAGAATAAGGTTTAGCTTTGGGAGAAAGGTACTGGAAATGTGACTAGGTTGAGGCATGAAGAAGCTGCTGGGAACTATTAATATTTTACTTCCAAATCTGAGTAATGGTTACATGGTGCATTCAATTTATATCAAGTCATTGAGCTGTGTCTTTATTATTTGTGCATTTCCTGAAAGTATTATATACTACTGTAAATATAATATTGTACTTATAAGAAAAAGAGAACTGTTTTAAAAAACCTGACAGTTTTAACACTTCTAATATTAGGAGGGAAAAAAAAAACACAGATGAATGAACCATACCAATCAAGATGTAAGCCAAAAATTTGAAATTAAAATGATTGAAATGAAAATTTAAAAACACTCATAGTGACAACAGACTTTACCATGTTATGTGATATTAGACACTGGGAAAATGAAGCCATAATGATTAACAATATATTTTAAAACTGACCAATGAGAATATGAAGATACTTGTCTATAGTTTTTCAGCACTGTATAAAATTATGGTATACTCAACCCAATATTGCATAACATTTAAGATTCACCAAAATTAATGTTAACTCTTATGAGTATAAAAAAAAAAAATGGCCGGGCACAGTGACTCACGCCTGTAATCTCAGCATTTGGGAGGCTAAAGTGGGTGGATCATGAGGTCAGGAGATCAAGACCATCTTGGCAAATAAGGTGAAACACTGTCTCTACTATAAAAATATACAAAAAAAAAATTAGCTGGGAATGGTGGCACACACCTGTAATCCCAACTACTGGGGAGGCTGAAGCAGAACTGCTTGAACCTGGGAGGTGGAGGTTGCACTGAGCTGAGATCACGCCACTACACTCCAGCCTGAGCGACACAGCAAGATTCCATCTCAAAAAAAAAAAAAGTGATAAACAAAAGCTACATACACTGGTTCTTCCTAAATATGGCTAAAATCACGTAAAGAAACAATATGGTGACAAATTACAACCTTTTTTTTTTCTGAAAATGCTCTTGGGAAATGCTTAGGAAAAAATGCTAAAGATTTCAATATGCTAATACATGTAACAACTTAGAATAATGCCTGACACTTAGTAAGCACAAAATAAATGTTAGTTGTTATTATAGTTGTATGAACAGTTGACTCAGTTGAGGGAGATTTTTCTATAAGTTCCATGAGAGTTCTTTTTTCCTGACACATCTGTTTATTATATTTACTTGATTGTGTTTCAATAATGAAATACACAAAGAAGTATTTTTTTATGCATTGGAGAAGCCATTATTCTATCCCTTAATGACTTATTTAGTGAAATCATTTCTTTATGGTAAGTTGAGTAAGTACAACCACTGATACAGCAGATGCACTGTCCAGAATATTTAAACTGTTTCTTAAAAAAGCCTGGAGAAATAAATTCACATATTAAATCCCCAGTGTCATTGTAGACATGTTATTGTAGCAAAGAAATGATAACTAGAGGTTTATCAAATTCTGCAGGATGTACTAAATATGCTAAATTTATAGAAGCAAAAGTTTAAAAATATAGTCAGACCTCATGATACTCTGTGAGAAGGGGAATGACTATGGCATTGTTTTGCATCATCTAAAATTTTGCTAATAATCTCGTGAAAGAACACTTTTTCCAAAAGTAAGGATGTGTTAGCATTAAGTTTTATTTCACAAAATGGTGAGCATTCAAATTTGCCTCCTTAATCCAGGATACGTGCCTGTTGATAGTCAGGAACACATACATACACACTTGAGCTGGCCCTTTAATTCAAAGATGAAAACATAACTTTAATAAAAGAATCATTCTATGGAGAATATTTTGGAAATGATTGTTTTGGAATATTTTTGATGTTATGTGCTTCATTGCTGAAAACAGTGTGCAACCTATAAAACCTCTCACATTGTAAACCTCAAAAAGGTGGAAGCAAAATTTCTAACCTTTGATAAAATCTTCCAAAGAGCTGCAGTGGATTTTAAACTCAATAATAAAAACATTAAATGATTAAATATTGTCTCAAACCAACCTTCCTTCCTTCCTGCTCTTGTTAAAGTTTGTCAGAAAATGAATGAGACAATGGAGGAGGAACATCAGAGAATACATGAGGAGTTGGAAGAATAATTGATTAAGTATGTCATGGGAAGAGTGGAAGAGAAAGGGTCATATTCCAAGGGGGAGGCACTTACATTGGATAAAGGACTGGACAGTTTGTGAGTCAGTAAGAAACAGAAGAGATCAAGTGTTGTTTCTAAGGAGAGAGAGGAGAGCTATGGGAATTGATTTCAGATGGCCACAATCTCAATGAATTAAGTGACTGAGTAATGTTCTAAAATGAGGAATGCCAGATTTCCATTGTGAGCTTGGATAAAAGAGAAAAAGCCTTGAAATATCTTCCATAGACCCCTCAAAAAGAAGGGAAACAGAGATCCTCAGAAAACGAGCAACACTGAGGACCTACATGTCAGCAGATAACATGAGTGTATGTCAAAAACAAATAGAATATTTCACGTTTTGTTTTTCTTTTAAACCAGCAATGTGCTTGCCACATCTGGGGATGAGTGAAGAGAGGGAGGGGAAAAAAAAAAAAAAGAAATTGGCAAAAGGAGTAGAATGGAAAGTGAAGATCTGATAACCACAATAAGAAAGTTGTGAATATGCAGGTTTTAAAGCCCCTTGGCTAGAGAGACAAGTGAGGCAAGGAAGAAGCCAGTAGGTAAACATAAATGAAAGACTGCGAGGGGGGTTCAAGTGTATTTAAAGATACAAATGAAATCAAATGAAAAGATGTTTTTCATTCAGATCTTTGCTCAAATGTCAATCTAAAATAGCAACCTTCCTGCCCTACTCTACACTGTCCGTCTACTTCTCTGTTTCTTTTTTTCCCATTGCACTTATTCTATGTATTTTCCTGATGTATTTGTTATTGGCTGTTCCTCCCTGCCACCTCACCCCCAATCCCAATTCATACACAGAGGATGTAAGCTCAAGGAGGGCAGGGAATTTTTTGCCTCTTCTTTCTTAGTACCATATCCCCAATACCTTTTCATACTTGTTGCTCATTAGGTACTTGCTGAATGAATAAATGATTATACAACAGTGGAAAGGGAATGGGGTGGTATAAATTAGCTAAATCTTTGTCTTTTAGGTTAGGATTTGAAAGTAACTTAAGCTCATAAGTCAAGATGTGCAAAGTGTTACAGATGTAGCCTCCGGCAAAACTAAAAGGCAGAAATAGAAAGAAGTTGCTTTCAGGGATTGGAAATGTTGGGTCAGGAGGCTTTTGCTTTCCCTTCTAACTCTTCTGCATTGTTTGATTTATTACACTGTGAATGTATTGCTTGGATGAAAAACAAAACTAAGACAGAGGGAAGAGCAGTGTTAGTAGCAGCAAGTGAGAGCAGAGAGGAGAGTGCTAGAATCCAAGATCGTGAGGATGGAGAAATTCTGACGAACAATGAGGTCCATGTTCTGATTCCACATACAAGAGGCTAAAAAAAGACTAAAAAGAAGTTCAACAGTGGTGTTAACATTAAGGTCTGTTGATGTCATGTTTGGAGAGGGAGAGCAAAGAGGAGAACATGAGCTAGAGGCCATTCTGAGCAAAATGGGGAACGATCCTGAAGATGAAGGGCCACACCTGGAATCTACAGACATTTAGAAAAGGCATTGGTTGGTTGTGCCAGACAATGCCTTAAAAGGGGGATCAGAAATAGGGCTTGTGAGTTGGAAGAGGTCAGAAGAGCAGCTTTTATGGAAGGGGTTTCAAAGAAATGTTTCCAGGCTTAAGTTGAGCTGAGGAGACAGAAAGCAGCCTCCAAGAACTACATCCTGTGAGGGGCACCTAGTCACAACAGTGCACGCATTTTATATTTTAGCAACAATTTGGTAGCAAGAATGCCATTTAATAGTTTATATCCAGTAGTTTGAATGCTTGAAGAAATAGTGAGGTGAGTCATACTCATTAAAATCATTTCTAGCTCAAATAATAATACAGCAATGTTTTAAATCAGATTGCCAAGATGTATACCTTTTAAAGACTCATGTGAAAGCTGTATTTTAATACCCAGAAGGATAAGATGATTTCAAAGGTAATTTTTAAAAAATGAATTGAGAGTAATTTTCCTAGATACAGACAGACCTATTATACACCAGAGTTCCCATCTGCCATCTGCAGCAACTGTCGCCCTGTTGGACACTGTTCAAATGCTATTCATATGTCCACTAATTCAAAACTAATTTCACCAAAAACTCATCTAACAAAAAATGTGTCACATAGTTGATTCCACTGTAATTTCTGTTTTCATAATTTAAAATAAGATTAATTTTCCTGCCCTTTGGCCACAGATTGCACTTACAGACTCTAAGAGTTATGGTTTCCCATTAAAATAGGAGCTAGGAAAGTTACGACAATAACCATGCGAATTAATTAATTCTAAATTTTCAGGAAGACAAAATAAGGAAGAAGATTTATCTCTACACAAAGAACTACTCCAGTGTTCATTACATCAGCCTTTTTGTAAGCTGACTTTGGCATTTTGAAGAGGAGGCCCTCACCACAGCGTCTCTAAAATAGAAAATTCTTTTGCACGATTATCCAATATCTGCAGTGACAAGGCTAACATCTTTAAGGGTAGAAAAAATTCCTGTTTATCTCCTTAAGAATAATAATTGTACAGATCAGCTGTCTATTCAGACGTTATTTTAAAATAAAAAGTGTTGGCTAAGCCTTGCTTCAAATGTTCATTTCATCTTTGGCTAGCTTCACAGAATGTTAGAGTAGCAAGAAGCGCATTGATTTGAGCTTGATGGAAGTATGCTAAGAGGTTCTCCACCTAAGCATTGTAGATGAAAATTCTTAAACTCGTTTCAATCAAAGTATATGATTATATTGAGTTCTTCCCACATCCGTGAACTAGGATTTGATTTTTTCCAAGAGGGTGATTAAATCAACATAAATCAAGATGGTAGGACTTCTAGATATCAAATTACCTAGATCTCAGCTTTCATCAGGGAAAATAGAGGAAGAGGCAAGTGAAATCTATATCTGAAATATGAGTGCTGTTAATCTCTTACTTTAATGCTTGATATATTCTTGAAACATATCTTTGAAAGCGAAGTATAAAATAGTCTTAATAGTAATGAGGAATTCCTTTCCCAGAGGACACAGTAAGGTCTTTGATATATGACATGTGAGAAGATTTCTAATCAGTTACAGCAAGGATGGTTTTTCTTGGGTCTGGTCCCAGCCAGTCCAGGAAAAAGAATAGATCTTTGAAGGGCTGAGATGGAGGTACTGTCTTCTCTTATTAGGGCAACTAAGGAAATAGATTCAGGCATCTTTCTTTTCCATAGGTCTACTGGCTCTCCGACCCAAGAAAAAGTCAGGGTAGACACCAACTCTTTTAAATGTCTGACTTTCTGGAGGTACTTGGAATAAGCACAGAAGAAAGAGTCTGTCCCTCCTATTAACCACTGTTGATCCCAGTAATGTCTTAGTGTCAAGCCACATGCAGACACCCGTGACTGCTGGTGAAGTGCCTGATCAACTGCCAACCCAGACCGAGCCAGCAAGGTCACATTTGAATAAGGGGGTGTGAATGGTTCGGGGAGGAGGAACAGTAGCCAAGGAGGGTAAGTGATACCAGCACAGACTCTCACCTGGGCGGGTCACAGCCTCAAGCTCCAGGAAAAGCTGAAAGAGGGAAATGAGCTTCTGATGAGGTAATGAAGCAAGGCCTGCCAAACACAGGATTGAGCAAATCCTCTGTAAACAATGTAAGGCTGCAAGGGACAGGAAAGGGTCAAAAGATAGCATGTCTTTGGGAGAGGGTCAAACAAGCTCAGAAGCATCTCTTTGAATTGGTATAAAGAAGACATTCTGAGCAGAAAGGGCAGTTTGAGTATATATGGATACTTGTAGGAAACCTCAGAATATTGCCCAAAAGAGATGACTGTCTATATGGATGAGCAGTTTTAGATTATTTTTCACAGTTTATATTCTTTTTAAAAAAAGATTTGCCTCTATTATGCTATGGACCTTTGTAATGCACAGTAAGAAATTAATTAGTTTTATGAAAAACACTTGATCATCTTCTAAATTATTCATGGTGATTCAACCATGTAACAGAAGAGAACACACACACACACACACACACACACACACACACACAGATTACATACAGGATTTCATGATTTTCTAGAATGATAGTTTACATATCCACAGCAAGCCTGTATTTGTTGTGATTCGATTTTTATTCTCTTTTATTTATGTATAGTCTCTGAATTATTGTTATTGTTCGTATTTTAAGTAGAATTGAATTCTCTGGAAGAAAGTTGGTTAATGAGAGATTTCTTCTCAAATTTCACTTGAAATTTCTTCACTTAAATTTACTTTCTGAAGTGAAAAAGTACAGGCAGTGAAAAGTAGCAGTGTTTATATAAGCAGAGAAGGAGGTTGCTTTTTTTAGTCAGGAGAGGATTGATTTTTTTTTTCAAAGTAAAAAGTAAAGTACAGTATCTGGGATACTTCATGTTGCTTTAAATATGAGTGATGTTTAGTCCCCAGCCAAGACAGGTCTTTTGTAGGTCTCTAAGGAAAAACAAACCCATTTACCCTTGGGG
Source organism: Cacajao melanocephalus (assembly GCA_963573385.1). NCBI lineage: Eukaryota > Metazoa > Chordata > Mammalia > Primates > Pitheciidae > Cacajao > Cacajao melanocephalus. The sequence continues at coordinate 18,741 of CAUYLG010054062.1, read as the reverse complement.
AGAAGGGGTATAGATAAATACAATCATGAACTGGGAATCTCAATAATTTGAAAAACTATGATTTTACTCAATAGCATGGCCTTAGGTATGAGATGAAAGATGGATTTGAAGAGCTCTTTCCATTTTTTTTCATAGACATCTTGGTTAACTTCTTTTGGTAATATTTATTTATTTATTTATTTGTGAGACAAATATTCAGTACCTTATAATTGCATCCTTACTTTTAGCAGGAACATTAAAAACAACATGCAAACTACAAGCCAAGAATCACATCAAAATAATTTAATAGTCATTTCATATTAGCAGACAGGATTGTAGTGATTCATTTCTAATAACAAGTTACATGGAAATTACACAGAAAAAATAGAACTTATTTCTGAAGTGCAACTGCAGCATGGTCACAAAGGCCTGATGTGTGGCAGTTCAAATTTATCTATGTTCCTCTCCATTCTTTGCAAACATTGTAATTTTCTCATTTTTCTCTGGACCCTACCTTCAGGTTGAAGACTTGACATTACAGAAGCAGGGCCTGACAGAGGGTTTTATTTCTTCAATTGCTGGCAGGCCATGCTCTCACGCCGAGGGTAATAGGGGCCACTCTCTTTACACACTTAGTTCTCAATTCTCACTTTCCCTAACATAACCATTCTTGGATTTGTAACTTCCATAGATAGTTAACCAACATAATTTGATTCAGAGCTATATGTGATACTGTATAAATATAGTTTTGCATGATTTCAGTAATGAGTTTATTTAAAAGCACAGGATTTGAAATATGTGCCTTTATGGATAAAACAAGGTAGAATGTAATTGCATTTTATCTACTAATATGTGATGATAAGCAATACTGTTAGGAATAATGATATACATTACTTTGCTTATGCCTGTGAATGTAACTATGCAGTGGTCATTGATAACTGGCTAAAGAAAAAGTCATAAAAATTGTCTATGTTTTATTCATGAATTTGCCTATTTATTTAATATGTAGTTATTTAATGCCTACTATATTTAAAACCTTGAGATAAGAGGACAGTGAATAGGGCAGGCATAGTTTTTACTTTCAGGGAGTTTTAGCCAGGGAGATAGACATTAAACATGAAAACAGGTATTATTTGGTTGGAATTATAAAAATTGCATTACAGTAGAAGAACGAGTTGCACAAAGATTAGAAAATAGGGTGCTGGCTAAGGTTTATGCAGTGAGGGAAACTTGCAGGAACCTAAGACTTCATAAAATTAAGGGGAAATTTTACTAAGAATGTCCTAGGCAAACAGAATCGCCAAGCCTTCAGACAGGAAGGTAGAGTGGTGAGATTGTGGACCTGAAAGGACGTTAGAATTAGAGTCCAGAGTGCTTACTAAGGCATGTAAGCTCCTGCCTCTCTACACTTCATCTCATTTCATAAATCTCTACCTCCCCCCACCATCTCTGCAGGTGGTAGATAAGCCACATGATTGCTGAAATTATAAAGGGATGGTAAAAAGAAAACTGGGGGAATAACAGAACCTTGAGACCTCTTGACCCTCAGTGTTTGAGTAAATTAAGGATACTCCAGCAAAGGAGTCTAAGAATAAGCACTCAGAGTGGTAGCAGGAACATCAGAAGCCAAAGGAGGTGACCAGACATGTCAGATGCTGCTAAGAAGTCAAACAAGTTTAAGTCTGGCAGGTTATTGGCCAGATTGAAGTTTTGGAACAGAAATGAATGCTGGGTAGAGAAGAAGAAAAAAAGAGCCAGGGAGTGATGGATATAGAGAAAGTAGAGGGATCAGTGGATCTCAGATCCCAGTGAGGTCCACGAATAGCTTTGGCAGGGATTGTGGTAAAAACAGTCTTGGAGAAGGGAGATTTGGCTGGAGAGGAGAGAATAAACTTGAGGATAGGCGATGAAGTGAAAGAGGAACATATTTAATAATACTGAAAGTGGAAACATTTCAGGTGATTACAATAGACTTCATTTGTGATCTTGGGACTGAAAACATGAGGTAGAAAAATGAGAAGTTCATTTGTAGTAAGGAGATCCAGGGATAAATAAGATAGGGTGTTTATGTAGATGTGGATATTGTCCAAGATCATGGTGATGCTGGGGCTAGAAAAGACAACATTCCAGGTACCAAAGCCTTTTCATGAAAGATGCATAGAGATGAGTAGATAGATGACACCAACAAGAAGGGAGATGGTGCATAGCTAGATTGGACAGGAACATCAAAGCAGTAGGCATGTTTTGCAAGGAGGTAAGGATGCAATGTACAACACTCAGGGGAAGAGGATCCTCCACTTAAGGGCAGCAGGGATGTAGAAGAATAAGCAGCCGGCATCATTCACAGAAGTGGTGTCTTCAAATAAGAATGGGATTTTAGTCAGGGTAAGAAGGTAGAGACAATGTTCAGAAAAGAAGTTGAATATGTAGTGAAGCTTGCAAACCATAAAGCAAAGTTATCAAGACACAGGGGAAGAATTTGAGAGAAAGGAAAGGGGAGAGGGGAGAGAGATAATTGAGAGTTAACGGAGGGCAGTTGGGCAATCAAGAATGAAGCGTAGCGGGAATTTTATTGTAGCAGAAAAGAGATGCCAGGGTATAATGTGCAGACCCAGGGAACTAGAAGGAGGGGCCAAGTAAACAAGGAAGAGGGAGTGTGGCAGGGTCAGTAACTTAAGAGACACCCACCTCCCTTTACATTACAAACTTGGTACAGCAGCCTGGATATAATATGCAATGTAAAAGAAAAGTTGGAAAATCTAACAGGGTTTGCCTAAGAAGAGACTCCACTGTGGGAACTGTTTCCAGGAAAATGAGGTTCTTAATTACTGACACACTAATATGTTTATAAAATGTCCAGTCTGCCAGAGGTTTGCACCAGGAAGCACAGGACCTTTACAATACAGAAACTATTGTGATCAAGGGGTTATTTTCTCTCTCAGGCATTCACAACAATCCTTTCATATGTAAATAAGTTCAGCATTTCTTTCTTTTCAGTCTGAAATATATTAGAATATACGTAACTTGCATGAATTCTTAACTTTCCCTCAATGTTTTAATATTTTCAATTGAATTTGGTATGAACAAACATGAAGCTTATTCCTTCTTTATTGTATTGCTCAGTTCTGAGAAACCATGATTTAATACTCATGTCATAACTTGAAATAATAGTATATTTTTCAAAGGTATCTAATTCAGAATCAGGAAAGTAGTTGGATGCGGAAATCTGCTTCTTTCCAAAAACTATGTGATAATATAGGCCTGACAATGAATTTTTAAAATTACAGTGATAGACTTACGTTTTTGTGGTTTGTGGAGGAGCTGAACATAAACAAGCAGGGTAGTTTAGTTCTAGTTAATACCAACATCCAAGCACTGATCTTTCGAGCTGTCTCTTGTAGTATCACTAGGATCTCTTCCTTTGCAATTAGAAAAGGAATCTGAGAAATATCTACAAATGACTTACCATACTCTATTTTAATTATTGGAACAATGTAAGAAATTGTGTTTGAATAATTTTGAGTCTGAGAGAATGTCGTGTTAGATTTGTATTCTCACACGACACCCAGTATCTGGGATACTATAGATAAATGGTGGTTGAAGGTACCAGTTATCTATCAGCATGCAATGCTGCATAACTGCCAGAAAAACATAATGGCATGCAACCAAAAGCACATTCATTTTGTTCACGAAGCTGTGGAATTCAGCTGACCTTGAGCTGATCTCAGATGATCTAGGCTGGTTTCACCCAAATGTCTCGGGTTCCTCTGGTTGTTGGTTGCTTCAACTTGGACAACTGCGGTGACGTAACTCTGCCCATCTCATGTTAAATCTGTGGTCAACTAATGTAGGCACAGCCTCCTGGCATAGTGGAAGTTAAGGAATGAGCAAAAACAATTGCGCAAGCCTCTTTCAAGCCCCTGTGTCAATATCCTATTGGGCCAGAAGAAGCCACATTGAGAGGCCAAAAGTCAGAGTAGGATAGCACTGCGAAACTCTATAGAAAGGACATGGATACAGAGATGGGTGAAGAGTGAGAGCTATCCGTGCATCCAGTTCACCGCATTGAAAATCTCAAGAAATCAATCATAAAGAACACTGTCCAAGGTTCAGGCTCAGCATTGTTCATTTATTAACTCAAGTGAATTATTTAATCATTCTAAAGCCTAATTTCCTTATTGGCCCTTCTCAAGCTTTAAAAGCTGTGGGTTTTATAAAATTGAGCTTTTAATGAATTTCATGCTATATAGTCTATAGGAAAAACTTCACAGGAAAGTTGTCCATTGTACTAGCCTTTAGTGAGCCAACATGGCTAGTCTGAATGGCCATAATTGATTACCTAATATTGATGTATTCTGTAATCTTATTCAAATTGATAAACTTTTAGTCTGGACTTGGATGTGAATTAATTAAGTACTGGAAGTTTAATTTTCAATTGAAGTCTTCACTTTTTGCTCTCATCTGATGATTCTTTTGAAGCATACAGTGTGTCAGTATAATGTGACATGCTGTGACATCTCTTACTTGAGATGAGTTATAGGGGCCATTGATGCCGTGCCTTAATAATTCATTGTTATGATGAATTATTACTCTAAAATTGACTAGAGGAGCTTTGTCAAATTTGCATAATGCTTATAAAAATATGGGTTAATTTATGGTAGGTGTCATGATTTGTTCTATTTAAAGAGTACAGATAATACAGAAATGAAATCTGCTTTAATTATATAATATGTAATTATGTAATAGTAATGAAGTTCTGGATTAGTTAACTATAAGAATAAAAACTAAGTAAAAATGTTCTAAATGAAAAATATTTTATAAGTTTCACAAGAAGAAAGTAACATACACAAATGGTCTTTGAAGATGGTTTTCTATGCCTAAAACGACTTCTTATTCTAGTTACTTAGATTGCTTCAAAAATTGTACACCTAGATTTCCAAAATAAGTTGATGAACCTATAATGTGTAACTTGCTTTGACATGTCAAATGTTCTGTTTCAGACATACACAAATGACTTGCCATGTGATAAATCGTTCATATCTCTGTGAAACATTTATTTTGCACTGATAATTTACTTGTAAAATCAATCACTCTGACCTGTGTCATTTCAGCATCATCACGTAGACATATCCAAGAAACTTCACCAGAATCAAGCTGGTCTGGATTCAAAAGTACCAGTTGGTAGTCAGAATGATTTCGTGGATGTAGAGAACGAGAGGAGCAACTGGGAGGCTGCAGCAGTAGCAGGTGCTAACGTGACTACAGGTCAGTTAAACCACAGTGGTTGAACTGTCCACATGACAAAGGTGCAATGGACAGATTCTTACTACCATTTTGTTTGGATTATATGGCTCGGCCAAAGTGACCACCCTGCCCTGCAAATCACATTGAAATAAAGTTTTACATGAGGCATAATATTGAACACTCACCATAATAATAGTAATGTTTATTGTTTTTCGTTATTAGATTTTTCACCTCATTTATGGATTTCATGGCCAATGAAGTGTTTTAAGATTGCTTATATTGTTGTGATAATAACATTTTGATATTTTTTCTAGAACAATGTACAACGAGAATTACTCTTTGAAAAGAGGTTAAAATAATTGACATGTTTTAAATTTAAAGAAGTGTCAGATAAGTCATTGACTGCAAGCTTGAATTATTATCGTTTATAGAGGTTGTGATCTGATATTTTTCATCTCTACTGAGAGCAAAACAAAAGCAAATGGACTTGCAGAGGAGTTGATTGCATTCAATTAAGCTACCCAGACTAACTTCCATATGGCAGAAATTTGGAATGAGATAGCAAGGGAAATAAGAAGTTTGTTTCTTGCCAATATTTTAGACACACCAAACCCCCTCAATTTCTATTACACTTTATCTTTGAAACTTCACATTTAGTTCATGGGAAAATTGAAACTGTAATTATTCTTAAGCATACGGTTTGTTCCTTTCTCCTCCTTACTTGGTTTTGTAGCTAGCACGCTTTCTTCTCCAAGGACATGTAAAAGTCAAAATACTAGATATAAAGTCTCTGAAGTGTTTCTGCTCCAAACCCGGTCTGCACAATCTGGGTTCTTTCATGTAGTTAGCTTAGTGGCTTCTGACACTCCTATAAAAACGTCCCATAGATCTTTTCTTATTACCTTTTCATTGACTGTCTCTGAGTGAGAAAAATGAAATTCTGTAAAAGGCTTTGAAAACCATGCATATTGCAATTCCTCCAAATTTCTAATACTAATCAAGTGTGACTATAAAAGAAACAACCACTGCAGTGAAATTGCTGCAGCATGTAGAGTCTCAAACCATTATTAATTCATTGGAAACTGTTTTTTTTTTCTTTTTCTTTAAGATTGTGGATTCTAAAAGTACCAGATAACACAATTCCTGAGATCAAAGTTTTTGTTTCAATCAGAGGGAGATGTTACCTAATCTTCTCTTGTATGTGAACCTTTCTGGCATGGTACAGCAGTAGTCCCAGCTTTGTGCCCTGAGTGAGTAGCACAGCTTATGTTACAGACCAGAGCAGCACCTGCTTTGAACATATTACTTGGAAGTGATGATTTTAGAGACAAAGATGACCTGGAATTAAAGCAGTGGCAAATGAGACACCTTAACTTCATTCAAGAGAGTAAAATGGAATCTCCTTTCCTAAATCAATTTGATTTTAACATCCATTTACTTAGAAATTACCCAGTATGAACGTCTTGGCAATATTTTTATTTGCTTTCCCATTCGTAAATGCCATAAATTACCGTCTTTCTTCATTATGGATTATAATTGTGTGATAATTCTATATATGAAAATGCAAAAGTAGAGTAGAGCAAAAACACAATTTTTCAAATTTTATTTTTATCTTATATAATATAGTATATATTCTTCATCTCCAAAAAGAAAAGACTCATTGGAGCCATACTTTACACTTGCCATACTTCATATGGATAGCTCATGGAATATGTAGTAGCCTCTTTTGAGTTCAGGATGGGTAGATCAGGCATTTTCTGAGCTTTCATCTCTTTCTAATGCTTAGACGTAAGTCAGTCGTTTCCTAAATTCTCTTTGATGAGAGTAACAGTTGCAGAGACTTTATAGCATATTACGGACTTAAAAATAAAAAGTCTAATTAAGATAGGGGTGCTGCTTTCCTTTTCTAGCGTTAATCTTTCAGGATACTCAGACCTAATTCTTTCAGTTAAACGGGGTGGAACCTTTTCAAATATGTATCTAATAATTGTACTAAAGGGAATTATTTATCTTGGTATTCAATGTCAACAACTAGAATTTTGCTGTGAATGACTGAACATGAATTGTGTAATAAGACTCTATTCCAGCCAAGAGTACAGTAAACCCTCACTCAAGATCAGTGCTGCCAGCCGCTGATACCTTCGCTAAGAAACTGATGAAAACGTTTCACTAGATATTCTAGATGACCTTCTTCTGTGGGTCCTTGATTCACCCTGGTTGCTTGGTGATGCCCATGCCTTATTTTGAAAACATTATCATTAATTCTACATGTTGTTTTATTCATAAATTACTAAAAAAAAAAAAGTTCTCTGAAAGCAGGATGATTAAGTGATAGAATGACAAACTGCACACCTTTAGAGACTGAACTGAGATTTCTGGGTTTATATTTTGGCTTCCCCATTATGTAGCTATGTGCCATGAGCAATTTGTTAAAAAGACTATTCCATTATTTGTAAAATTGAGTTACTAGTAGTGCTATACCGTGGGATTTTTTCTGAAGATTATATTAGATTAAATAGGTAAAAGTTAGTATAGTACATAGTAAACTACAATGAAGTCAAGCTATAGTAATTAACTACTGAGTCTTTACGAATTGATTGCTAAGGAAAACTTTATTTTCCTACAATCTGTAAATTGCTGGCTGTGGCCACTTGATGTTATGGATCTTTCAGTCTCAGTTTCTGTTTGCATTTTTTTGCCTTTGAGAACAGTATGCTCTTGGAAATGTTGTGGCCTTCGTGAATGCTGTGAATATTGGAAAGGATGAGAAACCCTCTTTGTTAATGTCATTGATTCCTCAGAGTAAAAGAAACACTCCAATTGTGTAGCGGCATGGATGCCCTGACTCTCTCTGATGGACTCTTTCCCTGTCTTACCTTATCAGCAATAGCTGAGGATGAGCACAGGACTTCAGTGTTTATTCAGCTTAAGGTCTATTTTTAGTTGATAGCATGTGTTAAGTGGAAATGTTTTCATTGAGTTATTTGTTGCATTCAGTTCCCTGGGCTGATTTGCATGTGGAAAGTTGATTGGGAAGTGGTCTCAGGAACAACACTTGAGGCAGAGTCCCAGAAGCAGGTCTGGGCAGAGGGAGAAATTGAACCATGATACAGTCACAACAAAGACCTCAACTGATCCTGTAGGGAGCTCTGGAATTGGCATGGCTCTTTAAGGTTGTCCTGAATTAGAAGGTGGGGAACAGACCTTTATACCCCCTGCATCAAACAATCATTGGATGCAGCTGTCCCTGAGAAGGGTCTGTGGTTATGGGCAATGTGGCTTTTTTCAGCCAAGGGCACAGCCATTTGGTATAAGAGGATGATTATTTAGTTCTGAGGTGGATCTGGGTATTATGTGGGTCACTCATTAATTGCTGCCATTGCTTCTGGTTATCTTCCTGGCTAAACAGGGGGCCATTTTCCTTTTTCCTCCTTATGTCTCTCTAGAAACTGAAATCTTTGCCAGGAAGGATGACCTTTTAAATATGCTTATTTGTTTTTGCCCTACATAAACATAAATGTTTTCTAGTGAGCAAATTTTGTACTCTCCTGATGCATGTTTTCTAATGTAATTTTCTTCCTTTTGTCACTTTGACTATGTTCTTTCAATTTTCCTACCACTTTACACTAAATCTGTGCTCCTGCTTGTCCTTCATAAATTAGACTAGTCAAGTAGTAATACAAACCCTAGGCTAGAAAATGAAACCCAGACACCTGACCAAAATAATGGGTACACCAGATAATCTGTATGCCCTATCGGTTCTGAAAGCCTGTGATCCTATGGGTTATTCTCAGTTAGAGCACTGAAATTGTTAAACTCAAATGGACTTGTCTCTAAGTGAGACTCACATTCAGGTGAGTCACCACATCTAAGATCCTACTTAATTTGGGAAATTAAACAGGTCAGAAAAACCAAACTCCCTGGGAAAGCTCTCCACTTAGGCCAAAGTGGAAGCTAGAGAATAATGATTCTGTAGCTTTAGTTTAACCCAAATGTTTAATGTAAACTTCAGATCCTATTTGTATCATGGAAAATAAAACATAAGCCAGTTCCCTATCAGGACCATTTTGAGGATTAGACAAGTTGGGGTTCTATATTAAAGACCTCAATTGAGTGGCTGATTATATGTAATCAAGAGGCAGATAGTTTAGATCATAAAACACATTGCTGTTTCTTAATTTTAATGAAGAAACACCTTGATAATTCAATGTTATTCTAAGTAGTGTTCTAAGTGCAAAAATTACCTTATTCCAAAGTCTAGAAAATCTGTTATTAAAAATATTGCATAGTTTTCAACTGATGATTTAAAAATCTATCCTTTCATCTTTATATTTAACATCAATGCAGCTTTTTCATAATATAAACAAAATAATGATTTAGTAGAATTGATTTTACATTTCTAGATAATGCTATTTTAGTTTGGAAATACTGATACCCTAAAGAAAAAATATTATAAGATTGCTCTTCATTTTATAGCAACCTATCTCCCTCTTCTCAGAAGATTTAAATGTTTAAGAATGTGCTGCAAGGAGAACCCACAGTCATTTCATTCTTTGAACAATTCTGAAATATTTCCTATTAGGCAGTTGTGTGAGCACTGACAACCTGGCCCCTCTTCTTCCCTAGAGATTAATTTATTTCTTGCAGTGCTTGCTCTTCATGGAAATCTTACTTGTAAGCCTTCACCAATGGGAGATCTCATCAGCAGAATGTTAATTATAAAAGCAAAACTGTGTACCATATTGAGAGGGAAAAGCAGTTCTCTAGGCAAAGCAACCTTTTTCTTTTCTTGTTACTCTGCTCTCTGCTCCATCTAGGGTTGAAGAGAAATATTAACCCCTGGGAAAATATTCCACGAGGTGCTGGGGGATGGTAGAAAGTGCAAATTTTACAGTGAGACAGACCCAAGACTAAGCTCTAATTCAAAGAATGTCACATTTGTTTGTGACTTTGTTTCCCTATCTTTACAATTAGAATAAAAATATGTACCTTACACAAAAGTTCTTGTGCTTTAAAATATCACTTAATGTGTATATTAAAAATATGTATTCTTGGGATCTATTCTCTAGAGCAGAGGTGGCAAACCATCATGGCCTGTAGGTAAAATATTAGTAGGTCCCATTGCCTGTTTTTTTTACGGCTCGGGATCCAGGAATGTTTGCTTTTTCATTTTCAAATGTTAAAGAATATTAAAAAATAATTTTTGACATGTAAAAATTATATAAAATTCAAATTTTAGTGTCTATGAGTAAAGTTTATCGGAACACATCTGCATTTATTTAAACATTGTCTATGACTGCTTTAGTGCTCTCTCAGCACAGTCAAATAATGGTGGCAGATATTTACCATATGGCTCTTTAGAGAAAACGTATGATTCAGAGGTTCTCAGGTACACCACAGGGATGTATTTCAACATATGTCAGGTGAATCTGCTATAGGGGTTCTATGCATCACACTTTGAAAAATAATGCACTGGAAGAATTGCGAACAACTTTTCTGTTCTTCTCACTTATCACACCCACTCTACCAGAAAGTCTGATTGGCTTTATCTTCAAACCACATCTAGAATATGCTCATTTTTTTTCATGGCTACTGCTACCAACCAAGTCTAAACTATCTGCTGCTGCCTACCACTGTCTTTTATCTGGATTCTTGCACCTGCTTTCTAACTAGTCTATTTGCTCCCACACTTGGCCTGTAGTGTCCATTCTCAGCACAACAGCCAGAGTAAGTATATCATAATCTTAAATCAGATTGCGTAACTCCTCTTGTTAATATCCCCCAGTGGATATTAACCAGCCAGCCTCTCTACTTCTCCTCCTTTCTCACTACTCTGGATATGTTGGCTTCATAGGTGTTTCTCAGAAACCCTAGGAGAGTTCTATCCTAAAGGCTGGCACAGACAATTTGATCTAAATGCCACAATCTTTCCCCATAGATCCATGTGGCTTTCAGCTTCACTTCCTTTAGGTCTTTCTTCAATGGTTACCTGCTTGGTGGTCACCTTATTTTAAAACTATAACCCTCCTGTCTGGGACTGTCTACCCCCTTTATGCTCTCTAACATATTTGTCACTGTCCTTTTTGTTTTGATTATTGGTCACCTACTCCACATAAGGTCACTATGAAGGCAGGGATTTTTATCAGTTTGCTCTATCCTTAGGTTATAGGAAGGTCTCTAGCTCATAAGAAGTTCACATTAAGTATTTCTTGAATACAGAAATGAACTCCATACTCCCATCTTGTGCTTGACAGATTATATGTGGATTCTATCAAACATTTTCTGCATGCAAAAACAGTTGCCAAGAGTACAAAGACTCATCTCTGAAACATAATGCAATACCCACTTAATCACTTCAGATGAGAGGGGAAATAAAGCAGCTATTAGCTTGTATTATTTGTTTGTTCAGTCTCAGCCAACAATTTGATTACAAAAGATATAAGGAAAGGGAAGCTAATGGTGGGTACAAATACAAAAACATGAATGAAAATCCAGTTGAAACTGCTCAGAAGACACTCCAGGAAACCACAATCAAGTTGCATCCTAAAAGAGGTAGATGGCTCATGGCAGGTTTGAATGTTCACCATCACATTGAGCAATTTCAGGGGACTGGCACTCAAAGTTCCCTGAAAGAAAAATGAAGAGGGAATATTTTTCCTTCAAATTAACACTTTAGGAAACACCAGATTTATGAGAATGTAAATTACTTTTAGACATAGTTCAGCTTGATTCCTCCAAAATATGAGGAAATGGAAATTTTCTTTCATATTCACCTTCTTATTCCAATAATTATCTATGTAATTTTATGCTTATAACTTCATTTTATAGATTACTCTTACAAAGATGTAATGCTAACCATTGAAGTACACTTCCTTAGCCTGTGTTTTTGAGAGAGAAAAGCAAAATGAAACTCCATTCTATGTCTACTCTTCTAAGTGTGAAATATTTCATTTGATCTCCAAGGAACCTAGTCTACATGATTATAAATACCTCAGTTAGTATGATCATCTGAGTAATTGGTTCAGTGAATATTCATTTCAATGAAATCATCACCTCCTTATTAAACTTGTGACACTTCCAAAAGGAATAGGTGATGAATGCCAAAAAGAAAAAGGCTTTACATCAATTTGGATTTTAAAACCTAAATCATTGTCAGAAAAAAAAAAAAGTTCTTACACATTTTGAGATTTCTTGAAAGTCAGTATGCTAAGGAACACAGTTTTGATTCAATGTGGAATCTTCGGCTCTGTCAAATAGAGCTTGCCAACAGAGCATAGATTCCATTTAGAGGCCCACCGCACTGCGTGAAGATTGGGTTAGATCAGGCAGGGTGAGATGATCTATAAGGTCCCCTCTAAAACGAAGATTGCTTAAATCCCACTATTTTATTTGGAAATAATCTAATTATTTTAATTACCTCAACTCCCATTTTTCTGCTTGACTATGTACTGTCTTAAATCAGCTTATTGACAAGGGAGAGTTAGACCAATAACTGTCAAGATGACAGACTGAACTTTCAAACTGCATGCTTGTAATAGTTTTATATGACTCTGAGATGGTAATAGCAAGATCATTTTACATTTTACGAAGTACTTGCAAGATCATTATTTCATTTGATATTTCCTCAACTCTCTGTGATTCCGTTATTATAATGAAAACTTCTTCACTGATAAGGAAATGGAATTCAGAGGTTCCTCAAGACACACAGCCAGTTAAGTTGTAGACCCAGGAATCAGATCTACGTCTTCAGATTCCAGTTCTCTGTACTACAATTCATTTATTTCATTTTCCTTCATCCCATCCCCCTGCTCCCTAAGAAAAAGCAGCACTGTAAGGAAGAAATATTACTGTTATTCCTTTTTATAGATAAAGTCACAAAGATAGTAAATAATAGAAGTGGGAATTAAATCTGGGCATACTGCCTAAAAATCTTGTGTTCTTTTATCTAAAATGTATATTCTACAGTGTGTGGTTTTATTACTACTTGTCATATAAGAAACATCTAAAAATCTAAAGGCAGCCGTTGAGGACAGTGGATCATGAGGAGAGGGAAGAAAATCTAGGAGAACATGCAGTCCAGGTTCCCTTCCTCGTCAGTCCACTGACTGCTCCAGTTCCCAGCTCCAGATAGTGCTGATGGAAATGTTGATAGAGGAAAGAAATTCAGACCATTAGGGGAATTAACATGGTGTGTATAGATATTCCTCTTCTTTCTTCTTTGATATTACCTTTCTTCTTTCTCAATTTGTCTGTGACCTCCTTAGGAGCCACAAAACTGCATATTTTGTTTCTGTGTTTCACATACATCATGAAAGTCACTAAGAGATGGTGAGATAATTTCAATCTTTTTACATTTATTGACATACTCAATCTTTGTGGTTATTCCATTCAATAAGCATTATTATCCTCCTTCTCCTTCTCCTTTAAAAAAAATGAGAAAATGAGGCACATAAAGCTTAGGTAAATTACTTTAGGTTATAAAGTTAGTGTGACAGAAAAAGAATTCAAAGAAGAAAAGAAGAGAGGAAGGAGGAAGAAAAGAAAGAAGAAAGTGAGGAAAAGTGGGAGAGGGGAAGAAAGGAAGGAAAACAAATGGAAGGAATAAAGGAAAAGAATGAAGGAAAGGAAAGGAAGGAAGGAAGAAAAGGAAGGAAGGAAGGGAGGGAGGGAAGGGAAGGGAGGGAGGAAGAGAGCGGGGAGGGAGGGAGGGAGGCAGTTATAGGCTATTGAGTACTCAGAAGGAAGACTAACAGAGACTTTCTCTTCAGGTCCAGGCTGCTAGCAGTTAACTAATCTCTAGTAGAACAGAGGCAGGGGAAGGTCAGAGAGATTTCTGGTTTTCTGTTCCTCTTGAACACTTGTAGTGCTTACTTTTAGGGCTTCTTTTAATCACCCATCCATCGTGTTCCGTAAAGTCATAGTAGAAAGGAATTAAGTGTCTTGCCTGAAAACAGGCATAATTCCTATTTGTAGCATAGCTTGCTTTATTTGAGAGTCTGACATGTTGTGTTAATGCCAGGTCTGTGTATATGTTAACTGGGAGCTTTAACTAGATAGTACAGCTTATGCTGGAGGCCTGTTGGTTTTTCTTCAGTTTAACAATTACTAGGTACCCTTTCCCTCCTCTGTAGTTCTTAGAACTCTTAACTAGGCTTGTATTCTATTCTGTAGGCATAGTGCCACAGCCAAAGACTGTTGAGTCCAGAAACAGACATTTTTAGACACAATCAGCTTCATCATCTTGCTAGCTGTGTGATTGCTGGGTCGGTCTCAACTTCATTGAGGCCTCAGTTTTCTACCTTATATTACCCATATGACAGAGTTGTTATATGAACTAAAATGCAAAGAAAAGCATTTTGTCCATGGAAAAACACTTCTACATCTATTATCTCCTACCTCATACAAGTATCTACCTTGTTTCTGAAGAGCTTACTTCTGTTTTTTTTTTTTCCTTTTTTTTTTTTGTTGGCTCTTTCTGCTTTGCTTCCAACCATCTCTCAAAAAGCATACATGCGTGTGAGTGTCAACAGTATTTGAAAGCAGGCAGTTTCCTTTCTGGTTATTTTCAATACTTGTTTCTGATAAACGCTTCTTATTTTTTTATTTATAGCAATGTTCAGAAATGAAAAACATCAAAAATAACAAGATGTGACGGAAGCCACTTAGGCAGCAAACATAAATGTTGCAGTGAAAAAGGAAGCTAGCCTTCTAACTGAAAAGCAAGTATTTCCCAACAGACTCCAGAAGAAACTTGACTCATCGCTGTAAACAAGAGAACAACCTTAAACATTTTAACAAATAAAACTTAGAGAAACCTATGGTATAGAATTCATATAGTCTATTCTGTTGTGTCTAAACCTGTTTGTATTGTTTTGTTGTTATTTAGGATATATTTATTTAATGTGCACATTTTTGGGGGGGTTCTTATTTCTACTACCAACAACTAAGTAATTGAGAAATAATTTTATATTTCAGTTTCTGAGTAAAGCCAGTCTGAAATAGGATAAAAGCCCACCAAATATTTTCATATTTTTCAGAATGTGTTTTGCCATTTTTTAGTGCTATCATCATTTCTAACAAGACCTAAAGAAAAGTAATTATATCTGAGTGATTTAAAATGTCCAGGTTTCTTATCCACATCCCTTGGAACTGTGGAAAGGAGTTTGGCTTCACATTCACAGTGTATTTACAAAATACACTGTGTAATGAATATGTTTGAATTTCAACAGCCAAAGCCATTGAGAGTCATAGGAGTTTTTCCATAACCTTCTCTTTTATGCCCCAACAGCAAGTTCACGACTGAAATTTCACCAGATTTCTGAGATGATGTCTTAATATTTTATGTACTATATACCAGATAATTCTTTAGATGAATGTTTATTAGGATTGTAGGAAAATTATCTAGTTAATCATAATATTTGATGGAAAGAAAAAGGCAATAAAATTATAATGAGATATAATAAATTTGGTTGACAATAAACCAAAGTGATTCTTAATTGGTATACATTAGAATTATGTTCTTATAGTTGCATCATCTATAAAAATTACTTTAAGGGCTCTCACATTTTGATAATTTATCTTATTATGTATTAAGTATACAAGAACAATATTATTTTTCCTCTAACAGAATGAAGAGACAGGCTATCTGGTTAATGTTACATAGGAATTTAATAGTAAGGCTTGAACTTTATCCATAGATCATACTCTGTACAAAATCTGTTAGCTAACATCCTATCTCATACTTATTTTATGTTATATGGAGAAATTTGTTGATTTTGTACCAAAGTGTTTCTGAAGACAATAAATTGTGAGTCAACTTTTTAACAAAAAAAAATAGAGATTTTTCAATGTTTATATTCTGATTAAGCTTACTTTCCCTTATTGTTTTTCCTTTTAAGTGATAATGAATCCTGATTTCTAATGTCTAAAAATTGCTTTGTGATTTGATTGTGGTAATATCATTTCTTATCTACAATTTCTAAAATTTTATGGGATAGTTTTACTTTTATTTATTCTGCCTGCACAGACAAGAACAAAAACGTTTCTAAGCCCCACATTTGGTTATTGAAGGCCACAGCGAATCTTAACCCAACAACCTTGGCCAAATGCATTATGGGTGTTTTAGACTCATATAATTTGTTATTTTCAAATAATAGTGAATAATTAATAGTTTTATTTGGAATATGAGAACAATTAAATTTGTACTTTTATTAAGTATGATTCTTTGATTAGAAAATTAAGAGAATGCATATCTTACTTTGGTTGTAAATTATCAAGGGCTTTCTAATAGAAATCATATATAACATTTCTAAATATAAGTCCTTTCACATACTGCATTTCCAGTTGTCTTAATATTGAAAAGTGTAATAAACTTCATGTTCAACTATTAGAGATTTGGGAAGATTGAAAATAAATTTTCTAATTTTTATTTGTATGTGTCCTTCTATGTTTAACTCTAGAATAACTATCTTCCTGTAACGATTAAGTTAAAATATTCTTTAACTAGAATTGAAATCAATTGGTCACTAAGGAGGGAGCTGCTTGTTTAAGAAAAAAAAAAAGCCAGGAGGAGAGAGATTGTCCTCCCTGTGTCCTCTCCATCCCCTATGGACTTACAGTGCAGAGCTCAAGCATAATGACCAAACTTCACAACATGGTCAAGCTGCATAGATAGATAGATGCCAAGACTACCAATTATTAATACTGGCCTCTTCCTAATTGAATCAGTCAAGCAGTTTTGGAAAAGGCTGTCAGAAAGGAGTGAGAAATGGAAAGGGGAAAATGTGATTATTGAGATGGGCTAGCTCAACTCTTATATACAGGATTTTAATATAAAAACAGTTTAAGATCAAAGTCAACATGTGATGAGACTTTTAGGTATTTATCCAACAGTTCTTGGTTCAAGTTGCCTCTAAAAGGAAGATAATGTGTAAAACTCTGGGGGAGAGTCAGAATTAGGATCTAATTATAATCCCAGTAGGCTGAAATACTAAAAATGAAATCCAGTGGAATAAAAGTATTCTTTTGATTTTACCATGAAAATATTTCCACACTTCTGACTGCTTCTACTTCTACTGCTGTGGTCCCGGCTTCAGTCATCTCTTTTGGATTATTGCAAAAACCCTGTAACAATTCTTCCCATTCCTGCTCTTGCTACCTATCAAGCTATTCTGATTGTGAGAGCCAGAATGAACTCATTAAAATATGTGCTATTATTACACAGCACAGTGATGTCCTACCTCATTCAGAGTAAAAGCCAAAATTCCTAAAATGATCTAGAAAGGTGTACACAATCTATTCCCATTATCTCTCTGGACTCTTCTTATTCACTTTGCTCAAGTCATGCTGACCTTCCCATTTGATATGGTTTGGGTGTGTCCTCACCGAAATCTCATCTTAAATTGTAGTTCCCATAATCCCCACATGTCATGGAGGGCACCCAGTGGGAGGTAATTGAATCATGGGGTAATTTCCCCCATGCTGTTCTCCTGATAGTGAATGAGTTCTCATGAGATCTGATGACTTTTATAAAGGGTTTTTTCTACTTTTGCTCAAAACATCTTGCTGCCACCATGTGAAGAAGGATATGTTTGCTTCCCCTTCTTCTGTGATTATGTTTCCTGAGCCCTCCTCAGCCATGCTGAACTGTGAGTCAATTAAACCTCTTTCCTTTATAATTTGCCCAGTCATGGGTATGTCTTTATTAGCAGTGTGAGAATGGATCTTTTTTTTTTTTAGCATTTTTACAAATTGCATTTTAGGTTTTGGGGTACATGTGAAGAACATACAAGATTGTTGCATAGGTACACACACAGCAGTGTGATTTGCTGCCTTCCTCCCCATCCCCTATATCTGGCATTTCTCCCCATGCTATCTGTCCCCAACTCCCCACCCCTCACTGTCCCTCCCCTATTTCCCCCCGACAGACCCCAGTGTGTGATGCTCCCCTCCCTGTGTCCATGTGTTCTCATTGTTTAACACCCAACTGTGAGTGAGAACATACGGTGTTTGATTTTCTGTTCTTGGGTCAGTTTGCTGAGAATGATGGTTTCCAGGTTCATCCATGTCCCTACAAAGGACACGAACTCATCGTTTTTTATGGCTGCATAATATTCCATGGTGTATATGTGCCACATTTTCCCCGTCCAGTCTATCATTGATGGGCATTTGGGTTGGTTCCAGGTCTTTGCTATTGTAAACAGTGCTGCAATGAACATTCGTGTGCATGTGTGCCTATAGTAGAACAATTTATAATCCTTTGGATATATACCCAGTAATGGGATTGCTGGGTCAAATGGAATTTCTGTTTCTAGGTCCTTGAGGAATCGCCACACTGTCTTCCACAATGGTTGTGGAGAAATAGGAACACTTTTACACTGTTGGTGGGAGTGTAAATTAGTTCAACCATTGTGGAAGAGAATGGATTCTAATACACCATTATTCATCAGCCGGGCCAGGGCTAGTCCTACCTCAAGGCCTTTGAATTTGCTGTTCTCCCTACCTGGAGCACTTAGCCCA